>KQ435848.1:0-15586 GCA_001276565.1 Melipona quadrifasciata
AATAATAAAATATAAAAATAATTATTTATTTTAATCTATGTATAACAAGATCTTTATGACGACCTCCTAACAACTGACATTGAGATCACTTTCTTCATTTGTAATCAACGTAGCCGCCGTTAAACTCGTTTTAAAAATACGCGCGCCGCTGTATTTCTATAGACGCTCACTTCACGTTGCTCGAATCAAACTAAAGGCGGCCACGTTTATATTTGGCGAAACAAATTTTTTACAAAAATACAGCTCAAGAGAGAACAAGTGTATAGAAATCGAAAAGAAGGTAAAAATACTGGTGATGAACCTTTTCGTTTGACACAAAGACATTTTCCGTTTGCGTACATAAATAATACAACAAATCGGGAAAACGCAAGGTGCAAATGTACAGAATGAAAGAAATGTGACGTAGTATCATGTTTCGAATTGTACCGTATTCTACTGGATTATTACCTTGGTAGCTCATTAGATGCGATTATGAAATAAAGCTTAAAGTTTTTTTAAGCTGTCAAATTTTTAGTACGTGTAACAATTCGATACAAAATATGATTAAATAAATAATAATAATGCAGCAAATCTCGCTTAGATCAGACGTAAGTGAATTCGAATCCCAGACGTGTATGTGTCGATCCATGTTGCGAATTGTACCACGCTTCACTAGATTCATTGGATTAGATATATTGTGAAGTAAAATTTTAGTGTATAAAACTCAGTATATTTAAACTTTAGCGTATAAAACGGCGAAACATTTCGTCAGACGTGCATTTCTGAGAAAGTGCATTGCACGTTGAACCAATATTATTTATTCATTCGTATTCTGCATCGAATTGTCAGTACACTTGCTAAAAATTTAACATTAACGTTAAATAATCAAAGTAGGTTAAGCACCTTTAGGCGCCAGCAGCACAGTGTTATAAACGCAAATTTTCCAAGCGCCTTCAGACGCCAGCAGTAGTCGAAGGGTTAAAGAAACTCTACGTTCTGCGTGTCGTTTCTGGTCTCTGTGTACGCTCGTGCCACTTTTCCGCTCGAAACCTTCTCTCCGATCGGCAGACGCATTGTGCAGTACGCGGTCCACTGACGCACGTATCGATCGCGGAGGAGGATGAAAAGCAAGAAAGAAAACTCCGCGAGAGGAAGAGAAGAATGATTCCGCGCGCTGTACGCACGTTCGCGGGCACAAAGAGCCGGAGAGAGAAGGGCGGGAGGGAGAGGGCGAAGAGATCGTGGAAAGGCAACCCTAGGGAGTAGAGGGAGGGGGGGAAAAAAAAATGGCTGGCATCGAGAGCTGCGTGCTTGCATCGCTGGCGGGCCCGCATGTATCTGACACGTGTTTTAACGCGTATCGTTCGACGGGGGCTCGTCGTGTGCAGCATCTGGGTCACGCTCATCCCCCCAAAAGCGTTTCCAAAGTCCTTCCGCGCTCTGCACTGCGGCGTTTTTACGGCCACTGCGGCGCGCGCGATCCCGTCGCCGACCAGGATATCGCGCGACGTATTTCGCGCCGGTCGTTCGAAAAAGCTGCCCGCGCCGATAGAGAGAGGGGTTAGGCGAGGAAGACAGCGCGGGAGGGGGAGAGCGTTGATATCGGGGAAAAAGGAGGGACGGAAAAGTGTAAAACAAACCGTCGTTGGGTTGCACCCAGCTTCCCTCTCGAATTCGCGGTGAAAAGCTGGGAATTTCAGTGGAGGATCGAGGGAACAAAAGGATCGCGGGTATGAAAGGGTGCTCTTCGTTCGGGCAATTTATAACGTTTTCGAGGGGGCGGAGGGGGGTTGGAGGCGCGGTACGCGGAGGCTGTTGAACAGTTTTAAAGATAATAGCGGGGCTTTCGTTTCTGCGAAATATTTTTTATCGTCGAGAGACGGAGAGGGAGAAAGAGAGAGAGAGAGAGAGATGTTTGAATACACATTTTTTTTCGAATCCCCGCGTATATCTGTCGGTCTTTGATCGAATACGAATGGGCACGGTCGTTCGTGCATGGCCGCAGTTCTTTCGGATCGCACTGCGCTCAACTTTGTTATCTGAATAATAGTTGTTGTTAAAAACAATCGACGCGACCGCGTGCTACGAGTGTGTGTCGCGACAGGTTCTCGAAAACCGAGTCTCGAAATGAGAACGTCGCCCTTTTCCCACCTGAAGGACAAAGGAAGATCAAAAACTGCACGACTTTTTTGTCATAAAATTTTATTGATGTGCAAACATTTTAATCGAAACAACGCCACTCCTACTCGAGGTCTATCCCACGCCCCCTCGCGAATCACGTGACCCAAATCAACCAATCGCTAATTTTCGTTGCATCAGCGTTGCACCTGAAGAGGCCCGATTTTCTGGGTTACCCCCGCTAAAATCAGCTTTCAGTGATAAAAACAAAAGAAAAGAACTTGTAAATCGTTTGAACTTTTCGCCTCTGCGAGTCAAGAAGAGATAGGGAAGCTCGTTGCAGTTGGGAATATTTGTGACGCGGCGTAACAGAGTTCCACGGTTAATATCGCCGAACGAATACTTCTTTTGCGATGATTTATATCTGAGAAGTCGTACCAGAAAACCGCGCAGTCACGCTTTCATCACGGTGGCCAACGTTACGTGCATACTTTTTCCGTCGCTACGCGCCAGTGATAACGATTTCTTCGACGGTGGGCTTATCTATCGCCGCTCGGACAACTTCGAAACCGGTAAAAAACGAGTCACCGCGGCGAGAAGTCGACCGTGAGGCCACGATGACGTGGAAATTTGGAACGAGCAACGTGGCAATGGGGAACGAAAGAACGTGACGCGAGAATAAGGAACAAGGATCCGAGATAAAGGAACGGGGACAGGACAAGGAAAAAAACTGGAAGGATAAAAGAGTCAGAGGGAGCAGGGCGTTTTCGTTCTACGCGATACTTTGTCTTGTTCCCCCCTTTTTGCTCGGGTTAAACTGTTGTTCCGTTCCCTAAGAAGAACGAGATAGAACGAAGGAATCGCAGGACGAAAACGGAAAGTACGTACACAGAGAGCAAGAGGGAGAGAGAGAGAGAGAGAAAGAGACGAAAAAGCTCTTCTAAAGGGGGGAAAGCTGCAAAAACCAATAATTAATTCGGTCACGCCGTGGTCTCCCCATTCCCCTAGGTATACCACCCTTTTATTCTCTCTTCTCTTTGTGTTCGTTTAAAACCGAGTAAGTCGTCTCTCCCCCTCGCCCGCTCCCGCGACTCGATTGAAACGTCCATTCGTCCGTTCCGATGGAATTCCAACGAGTTTCCCGGCTTGTTCTCGATTAGGTGATTCCTCGAAAGAGCACCCGCCGAATTATCGCCGAACCGCTTGTTCATCGATCGATTTCTTTTTTTTTTTTCTTTATTTTCTTTTTCGTCTTTCTTTTTTTCTTCTTCTTTCCATGGTAGTTTCGGCTCTATCGCGCACGCCGTTCCCCGGCTTTGTTCGCGAATCCTCTTTGATCCTCCCGTTCAATTCCGGCCTCGGCGAACGTTTTTACTCAGCCGTCCTCCGCCCTCTTTATACCCCACCCTCGTTTCAGGGAATTCCTCCGAAACACACGGCGCGGATCGCTGATCCGTCATGCATATGCACGAGAACCTGGCGTCTAGGCGCAGCAGACGCCTCTGTCGACGAACATCGAGACGCGCTTAATTGTTTCCGGCTGATTTTGGCCCTTGTAAGTGGATTCCTCCGTGCGCTGAAATTGGCGTTTCAAAGGATCTCGCATCGTCTTTGACCTTCCTGCTTCGTTTGAAAAAATTCCAAATCGAAATAAGAACGTTCAACGCATCGTCTTTTAGATCGTCGAACTAACGAATTTAATCCGAGACGAGATAATTAATTCGTCCGAAATTTGAAGTGGAGGTGCTTGGTTGTTGGATTCCGAAAACGAGAACGAGAGCTGATGTGACGAAAGATGGCGGCAAATTTCTTCCCCGCTGCTCATTCACTCTGTCAGTTCTTCCACCATAAAAATTAGTTTTCACTCCACTTATTCTGTCGCAGCGGGCCATACTTTCCCTATCTTCCTTCAACTTTAACAGCTGCAGTAAAGAATACAATCTATATGTACACGTAATGCGAGTATTGCGGCCGCGACACTCTCAACGCAGTGGGGAGATCGCTACAGTGGAGGGGATAGCGCTAGCTATCAGGAAAGTGGGGGGTAAGGGCCGCCAGTTAGCCACCTCTGAACCTACAAATTGGTTCTTTCTTTTCATCTACGATTTTCTCTGGACTTTTGATATCGGACTAAAACAACACGAGTCGAGTATTGTCATGTTGCGTCAAAATGAACTGAGGACGACGTCCAACATTGTAATGTTTCAAAAGATAATCTACGGACGAATGCAAATTCTTGGTCGAGGGATTTGTCGTCCAAAAATGACCTTTCGATAAAATAAAAAATTGTCGATTATTTCGCCTATTTATGTCTGTAACTTCATGGAGAAAAGATGCGTGTCGACCGAGAACGTTCGTCGCTCCAGACGCCAGGATATTAGACGTTCTTCGTTCTCCCTCTCGGTCGAACGGTGAAACGAAAGCGAACCTGCAATTCCCGCGAGGTTTCCGGTCGTAAAACGGGCCGATCGATGGACGAAGGTCGAGTGACCCGAATAACCTGCCGATTGAATTTGAGCGCGATTATTTATTTAGGTGGGCTCCTCCACCAGGCGTCTCGATAGCAGCGAGATGAAGACACCGGCCGAGAGAAGGAGTGGGTGGGACAAGGGGGGAGAAAAAGGGACGGAGAGACGATCTCGCGGAGATACGGCCGGGCAATGATCGATTTTAATTTCCGTCCCGCTCCGGGCGAAATAAATTGAAATTGTCTGTAACAGGGCCTTCCTACCGACCCTAAGCGACGCTCTCTCTACCAACTGCACCGCCGCGCAATCCTGCAATTATTGCGCGTTTATATTTTCCACCCCTCTTTGTGCTCTCTTCGTCCTCGGCAGCAATCTGAAGAGAAATCGTTTCCTTCTTCGTTCACTTACGCGGCTTCGTCCGAAAGTTCGCGGAAATAATTTGAATCTTAACCACTTGCGCTGGCAACTGACTGCGGACCATAACGAGTGATCAAACCGCGTACAATAATTCGTCGCTTTCTTTTCGAACTCGTCGGTACGATATTACTGGATAGAAATTATTAAGAAGCAATAAATTTATTATTTGTTTTGCCTGTCGCGTATTTTTCGTGAAAAATATCACGGAGAATATTATCGTAGAAGAAATGATCAAACGATAAAAAAAATATTAAAATATAAAATCGATTACTAAATCAACTTTCTCTCTGCAGAGATAAAATTACTTCAGCAACTGTTGCGTGGCAACGTTGCAGTCGCAGTTGCCAGGGGGAACGGGCATTTCGCGCGCTAATTCGCGCAGTTATCAGCCATAATTCCCCGGCGATGAACGTCCGCGATCTTTTACATTCTGTCGATAACAAGCGGATCGTGTTTTGCGGACTCGAGTTAACACAGATACCGGCTTGAACGGACGATAAATCAACGAAATGGCCTCCCTGGTGTTGGGTCTGCCTGCGTTTCGACGACCACCGGGGAGAGGGGGGAAATTTTCAAATGGAGGCGACACCGCGAACTCCATTTTCCCGTTCCGAGGGGCGCGTAAATTTCGTTTCGGCCGGGAAATGGCTCGACACTGAGCGATTTAGAAATAAACGGACTCGCGGGAAAGTTAAGGACGAATTTTTAATTTCAGTTCATAAGAAATTTCATTCCGTTTCATTTTACTTTCGGTAAATGAAGAAAATGACGCATCAAAAAAATTAAGTTCGCGTCTCAGACTTTCGACAAATAACTATTTTTTGAATTTTTCGCGAATGAAGGTAGCTTTTTTATAGAACGTAAATTAACTGTCCACTTATGTGGCCAAGAGCGCGAAGAGATTAAAACCCTATTATTGGAGGACAGACGTCTCGTATTCTGTTTATTAGAAAAATTATCTGACGCTAACTTCCGATTCCGACTTCCTATTATCCACGAACGACAAAATTCCCATCGATCTTCTGCCTTTTGGATTCAAACAAAGATCAAGTAATTTTCTTGAATTTCCTGAAACGAATGCTGGCCAAATTGAAAAACTTGAGCAACTGATTAACCTCGTTTTTTGCATCATTTTGGAGAAAAGACACGAAAAGTCAGTTTCCGTTTTATTCAGACTTATTCATTCAAGATTATTATCCAAGGATAATATGTTTAATAATAATGAGATTTAAAGAAAGTAGCGGGACTTTATCGCTCCTGGCTCATCACAGGGCGCATGACACCAGAGAGAATTCGTCCGCTAAATCCTCCTGTGTGTGGTAGCAAGTTTCAAAATTCCGAAGCGCGTTCATCTTCTGTTGCATGCGTACGAACCTTTTCATATTCATCTCGCATTCCTCTTTTCTCTCCAACAGGTTATCTCTTTATAAATCGAAGACCGCGTATCGAAGACTTTGACGCTCGTCAAGCGAATACGCGCTTCGGTGTTGCGAGAGTAAGAGGTTGTGCAAAGAGTAAAAGTCAACTCCTCTCTGCGCTTGGTTCTCCGTTTTTTTCGAAATTTCTTTCGTAAGGAAGCATTTGAAAAGAATCTCATCGGCAATCTGTGATACACGATTCGTGAAAGTAGTCGGATCGAGAATGTTTGCGCAAACACGACGAGGAGCGCAATCGAACTAACAGGGAGATGAGAAATTGTCGATGATTTAGCGTTGCAACTTTGTGAAAGAAAATCACGTAATCGAGTTGCTCGGTCTACTTTCACAGTCCCGAGTTCGTTTCCTCCAACGATGATTTTACGTCGTACAACGAGCAAAAAAGTGAACGTCTCTGGAATGGACAATTTTTTTCGCGAATAGATCCATCACAGTTTCTCGACGACTGAAATCTCCTCCTATAAAGCCTGCTCGTGCGATTCTTCCTTCGCCATTTCATTGAACTTTGAACATTGAAGATTTCTTCAACTTTTGTCGTTCAATTCCAACATCCCACGCTCGACAATAATGCTGGGGAAAAAATCTATAGCAAGTTCGTTTATTCTTCGAAATGACGACATTAGCACTCTTCGAAACAACTTTTCAACGAGAATACTTGAATTTTCGCGAGAAAAGTATCCTCTGAAACTTTCCCGCTCGTTGCACGACACGATTAAAATCGCCTTCGGGGAGAAGCAAGTTCAAAACTCGATAGAGATTCGGTTCGTCGTGCGATTTTCTTCTGCATGCTTAAATCGCCGACAACTATTCGCCGAGTCTTGGCGTTCGCTGTAAATCAAGAAAAGACTTGGCGCGTTTCGAAACGCACCGAGACGGTTTATGGTGTGTTCTTCGCGATTTTTTGCCGAGGCCTTGGCGAGCAAGTTCCGTGGCAGATAACAACTTCTCCTAGGTTAGGAGAAATTGTTTCATAAATCACGCATTACGCTCGCGCTCAACGTAGCTTCTCCTGCCCCCCAATCCTCTCCTACACCCTCCTGCTGTGCAGACCTCGTTACTTTCAGCAACCGACGCATCCTCGAGTCCGCGAGTCCCGGCGACCCACCACCTCCTCCTCTCCCCTTTCGGACGAGCCTTTCAAAGGACTCTTATTCCCTCGTCTCTCCCAATGGAGACGATAACGACCTCCGCGGACAATGAGCCTGAGGAGGCCTGGGCACAATGCGCGAACCCGCGACCCGCGAGCGCTCGAGATTGGAAAAATCATCGGATCGGCCGCCATTGTGCCCCTTCGACGATTGAACACTTTTACACTCGCGGGATCCAGCGGGTGTTTAGAACAACGGACAACACGAGGGATTCTACCTGCCCCACTCTCCGTTTTCGTCGAAGGAGATCGAAAAGAAAATTCCCACCCGATAGAGGGGTAAATTAAAATTGTTAACGAAAGGTCGATTCGTTCACAGTTCCGTTCGAACGATCGACTTTGGCGTTTGGCCGTGGGAACTCGGGAAACCGCGGCGGATACACCCGGAATTTATCGGATTTTACATCCCCCTCCCCTTAGTCTCTGCTTTCGAGTTTTTGCTCTCTGTTACTTGCCTGCGTTCAGAGCACGTTCGTCGACGTTTGTTCGTTAAGCGGAGGACAAAAAAAACTGCACGACTTGTACCCCGGTACGATTCGCCTCACTGAAAGGCCCAGAAGCAACTGTTCTTACTAAGAAATGAAGACTTTTTTGCCATAAAATTTTATTGAAATGCAAACGTTTGAATCGATACAGAACAAATTACAGTACCAGACAACGCCACTCCTACTCGAAGTCTTCCCCACGCCCCCTCGCGAGTCACGTGACCCAAATCAACCAATCGCTAATTTTCGTTGCATCAGCGTTGCACCTGAAGAGGCCCGATTTTCTGGATTACCCCCGCTAAAATCACTTTCAGTGATAAAAAAAAGAAAGAAAGAAACAGAGGATTAAACAGATCAATCGATCAACGAGTGGGTTGTTGGTTCGTCGAGAAACAACTTGGTTGCTTCTTCCTCTCGCGACGAAATGGAGTGACGAGAACGGTAATCTGGACATTGTCTGGGTTTAATTGGAGCCAGGACGATTTCAGAACTTGCTCGTTCTCGCCTCGTCGCGGAAACGATAACGAGCCAGCCGCCTCTCCGGCGTTCCCCTTTAATCTAATTGATCCCCCGGCGAGGAGTTCGATCGACTCGACGAAACGAACATTTGACGTTCTCGAGTGTCGCGCAGGGGGTTGCCTGCTCTTTTCGTGTCCCATTGCAGCTCCGGCTGATAAAGAAAGAGGTTCTCCGGAAGAAATTCGGAAACAGAGTCGTGATTATTTGATTAATGGTTAAGGATTGCGATTAATCTGGGAATCGCGATTATGGGTTATCAATTAATCAGTGATCGCTATGAATGAATAGGGAAAGTAATGAAAATCAGTGCAATCAGGTTAATTAAACGATCGATTCAACTTAAATGAAAGATATAATTTTCGAATCTATCCTAACCTACGTTGAACCACCAAAATTTTAAAAAAGCAGGAAAAGAAGAACAGAATACGTAATGCGTCTATTCGCATCAACTCCACTCTTTCATTGCGAAACATGAATTATCTGCAATTAAACAAAAGATTTAATGTCGAATCTATCGATGTCGAACCACCAAAAAATGAAAGACCGCAGGGGATTCTTCGAGGAAAGTTGATCAAACGCGAAAATATTAACACTAGGACTACCGACGATCAAGTATAAAATTCCCATCATAGACATTGAAGTCCAAAAAATGGAGAAACTTCATAAAAGAAATTATGTCGATAAAAAAAATTTCGACCACTATGATCGCTCTAAAGTGTTCAACTCCCCGCGTGACTTTCAACAAAAAGGAGAAAGTCTTCTGAAAACAAGAAAACACTCGTAAATTGTCTGTCCGTCCCGGTTACTAATCAAAACTCGGTTAGGTCAGTGACAATCGCCGCTCGTAAATCAAAATCGCATCGACCGTAATTAACGCGCGCGCAAGACACGGTCGCGCTTTCTCCTCTCGCGCAGATGGAAAACATCTCGCCGCGTGCATTCCGTGGCAATTCGTCGTGTCCTGTCGTTATCAGTCGTAATTGGCCACTTTCACCGCGACTGTCTCTCGCTCGAATTTGTCGAAGCTACCTGATGAACGAACGAACCAACGAACAAACACGTATCTATGTACGTACGTACGTACGTACTCTGCGGATAAGCGTGGAGCCGAGGAACCGCGGCGACGATAACTTTCACCCTTTATCGCGAATCACGCTGGGTGGTTGTTTATCTTAATTAGAAACGATACTCGGTATCGCTACCCTTTCAATTACAAAACACATTGGCGATAAGCACGCGTCGCATAATTCAATCGGGGGATAAACAAAATCGTTTCCGCGCTTCGAGCGTGTTCTCTCGCTGCTCGACGTGTTGCTCGCTGTTTGCCTCGTAGAAAATTGTGATTCTCTTCTTTTTCCCTCTAGACCGCCCGACTAGCTTCGAGCCGCTTGGTGTTCGAATTACGTAACGAGATACAGATGTAGCAAGTAGTTAACGATACGAGCAACATCCAGTTTATGTTAATAGACAAAGTGTCAATGCACCGTGTCGATGGTTATTAATACCAGAGTAAACACGCACCGCGTGCTTATTGAGGAGTTCGATCTTGGACTTTCACTCGTTGGACGAGGCGAATTTTAATCAGCTCCCTCGGAGTGGTGTGCGTGTAGCTTGTTGGAAAACGGACGACGCAAATTGCATTGCGTTCCTAATCGTGTCAAGTGTGAAAATTCACGCAGACAACTCGCACGCATCCATTAGCCAGCCTTCGACCGATAAACGCATTCCGACAACTCTGACAACTCCTGCATTCATTATCTCCGACATTTTATAGTTCTTAATAAGACTCGCAGTTTGCTTGTCGCACGGCGACGGATCGGGAATGCAACGCTTTACCGCGGTAACGTACATATCGCCGTCGATGACCTGCTCGCGGTTGCGTCAGATCCAGTTCGAATAAATCATTAACGCTGCGCGTAATCGCGTTCGCTTCCAGATATGCGCGGTAGCTTCCATTGATGTTCGAATATATTTGTAACGTGATTTTGAAAAATGAGGTAACACAGCGACAAACTTGGCCCGCTTTAGGGCCAAAATTGAGATTTCTGTCTTTAAAACTGGTCCATTTTATTCCAATGCTTCGTTTAATAAATTGTTATAATATGTGCAACTGCTAAAACATACTTTTCATCGTGTGATGGATTTGAAGATTGAAAAAACTTGATGTACAATTTTTTTTCCTGCAATTTATTAAACTTTGAATATCAGATTCTTGGCTCTTGAATATCAGAAACTTTGAAAGATTTGCAGATTCAGTTGTGAAAAAAAACCACACGACTTGCACCCCAGTACGATTCGTCTCACTGAAAGGTCCAGAAGCAACTGTTCTGACTTTTTTGCCATAAAATTTTATTGATACGCAAACATTTGAATCGATAGAAAACAAATCACAGGCGCGATCGCTCAGTACCAGACAGCGCCACTCCTACTCGGGATCTATCCCACGCCCCCTCGCGAGTCACGTGACCCAAATCAACCAATCGCTAATTTTCGTTGCATCAGCGTTGCACCTGAGAGGCCCGATTTTCTGGGTTATCACTCTCAGTGATAAAATGTTTCAATACTTTTACGTACTATGACAATTTATAGCATTTTTGAGAAGAAATTTTCATGTATTCACTACATGACGTAAAAACAACGATGCATTTAGAGGTTTCAAGCTTTAAACCGAACCCATCCAAGTTTATTACTGTATCATTTATATTTACTTACAATAATTTAATTCATCAGTTTCAACAGTTTAAAAATCAGTATTAAAGTGCTCGTTACTCTCAAGTATCAGTATCAGTGTCATATTTAGAGTAGCAGACACCCTCGTGTATTAATTATCAACATCAGTCAACCAGTACGTAGTAAGCAAGGTTTGAACATCGAACACTTGCAAAATTATAACACAGCTTCGACGTGTTTAGTTAATGGGAGTCACTGTGTATAGAATTCGAGATTCAAATTACCATCGGTGTAAAGTCAAGATTTCGAGTATCGAACACTATCGAGTGTGCGAGTTTTTTCTTTCTTGCAAAATTATAACACAGCTTCGACGTTTACCATCTAAATGTTAATGGGAGACAATGCTGTACTGTTGTTGGCACGTTGGCCAGTTTCCGAGCTCTCGTTGGCCACGATAAGGGCGGAGGGAATTATGAACACGGTGGAGGCACGTAGAAAACGTGGCAAACTTCTGGTCGTTCCTCCAGCTAATATCCAGTTGTTCGCCGTGTCCCTTTCCGGCGTCGGTCGAACGTTAACGGGAGCAACCCTCTCGACGTTCTGACCCAGCTGCGCTGGATCTTGGCACCCTGGCCAATCCTCCATTTCCTTCTCTCTCTCCTCCACCCCCTCCCTCCTCCTCCTCTGTCGCTCGATGACCCTCCAGGCCTATTATCGACAGATTGTTAAGGCCTGGATAACGTCGAAAGGCTCGCCTCCGACGTCTCGCGTTTTCTTTCTCTGGAAAGAACGGGCGGAAGGAGGCGCGCGGCTGGCCGTTTAAAGCGTCACGTATCCGTAAGCGCGACGCCGTGCACGAGAAGCTAAATTTGCCAACGCGTGCCCTAAATCACGCCGCGGGGAAACGAGGGTTCTTCTCGAGCAGACTCGCGAACTTTAGCCGTTTTTAGCCTTCGATCTTCGATCTTTTTATTCGAAGCGAGAGATAAATGCGTTAAATAGTTTGGCGTTGGACAGGGACTTGGAGAGTGGTATCGGAGAATTGCGGAGATTTTTCTCGCGAATTCGGGGGTAACGCGTTGGTCCGGTCCCGTGTTTCGCAACAGTGACCTAGTCTAACTTAATCTTGGCACAACGACCGATCACGTCAGCGATTTCGCGCTGTCTCCCTTGCTGGATCGACGCCGATGTTCTGTTTGAAAATTTTACATTTCCGCGGAGAGAAGATGATCGTCGTCGACGAACGAGTCATTTAGTATTTTTTTAGTATTTTACCAGAGTATTTTTACCAAGAGACGCGAATTTTGCATTTTATAACCACGTTCGAATTTACTTTTACGCAAGTAAAAGTGCGAATCAGTTCGAATTGAGTACCTTGATTCGATGGTGAGTAATTTGTCTCTCTTTAGCATTCTTGGCAAACCTCGCCGAGACGAGGCGTTTTAATCCCTGCTAACCCCTTGGCTACTGTTGGCACTTTTAAAATTTGCTTTCGAGGCGCTTAACTCACTTCGGTTGCTCGAATCAAACTATAGGCACCCGGCAAATTTACAATATTATTAGTTATTAACGATAATTGCAACGAACTTCACGTTGGATCAGACGATTCAGTGGATTCTAATTCGACAATTATTATATTATTTAAACGTGATTCTTTTACAACTATTTCACTCAGTACCCTTAAAAAGAAGAGGTATGGTAATAAATTAATTACGAAAAGACTCAAATCAGGTTAAAGATGGTAAGAAGTAAAATCTCAACTTTTTTAGAAAAAAAGAGAAAGTGATAAAAATTGTAGAATTTTCCATTTAGGTTAGGTCAGGTTAGAGATAGTAGAGGACTAAAAGACTGAAAGAAAAATATTCTTGTCACTTATTAACCTTTTGAGTACCAAAAGCAAAAAATATTTAAGTGGATATTTAAATGGAGCACCTCGTGTTATGAAATGAGGCTGAAAGTTACTGTTAAATCTTTAGTACGTGCACTAACAATTTAATACACGATACAAATAAACAAAAACATTTGGATCGATAGGAAACAAATTACAGGCGCGATCGCTCGGTAGATCTACCAGACAACGCCACTCTCACTCGAGGTCTACCCTACGCCCCCTCGCGAATCACGTGACCTAAATCAACCAATCGCTAATTTTCGTTGCATCAGCGTTGCACCTGAAGAGGCCCGATTTTCTAGGTTACCCCCACTAAGATCACTTTCAGTGATAAAAAATAATATTAGCTCAACGTTTGATTATTTCAATATACGTTCTAAGAAATAAGCAATACGCTGACGAAAAATTTCGTCTCACAATCAGTATAGATCTCGTGATTGAACTCCTACCGTATGCTACGTGTGTACGTGATACCCACGTATCAAAATCTGCCGTAGCGAAAAGGTTAATAAGAAACAAGTTTCTAGTTATCGAACAAAAGCCAAAAGAAACAATGGACAACTTTCGAGCACCGTGACGGAGGACTTTCGTAAGCTGAGCAATCAACAGTTGAAAAATCTCGCTAATCAAGCGCAAAGGCCACGCGAATTTCGCCGTGATCAATGCTTGGAAATTTATAATCTCGCTAAATCATCTCTACTTTCTCTCATCAGCGACGCACTCTTATTTGCCCAGGCCTCTCCTTCGTTTGTTTGTGCAAATTGGAATCTCAAGAGAAAACTGATCGAGGAAAGAGAGGCAGAGAGAAAGAGAGAGAGGCACTCGCCCTGCCGCGATATCTTCCAGCGTGACCGCATTAAATTTGACGAGATATGAAGTCGTATAACCAAGCTCCTACATTTAGAGCGGTAATATGCATAAACGGATTGTCCCACAAACTTGTAAGGGTTAAGTTTACCATGGCAGCTGATTAACCGCGAACAGAATGGCCGGTGTTAAAAGTCTCTGCGTTGCTCTGTCCTCGGTCGCCTGGTTAGACCACAGCTGCTTTGCGATTATCGTAACCTGTCACCGCATGCTTAATGCGCCTGCTAATTGGCCACCGCATATGCACACACACACACACACACATATGTACGTATTGTATTTCGTTTATCTATTCGTATATGCACATACGGAATTACGGAAGTGTTACATTTTCCAGAGATAGGTGGGCATTATGCTTTAAAACTACTACTGCGGATAATTCTACGTTAACGATGCACAGTGGGACGTTTGTGCCGAAAAATACTTTTGACGTATTTTATGTGACAGTGCGATATATGCTGTTGACATGTTTTTTATTTAAAATAATTGCTCAAATGGTCAAACGACGCAGTTCTACGTACAAATATAAATTGAAAAGGAGGAATAAATTTTTTAAATTTTGTTACATTTTGTGATAACATTTTACGATATATTTTTAAATCATATTGAAATGTACATTTTTTGTTAGAAAGATTTTTTAAAATAAATAAAAATAATTGTGGTCGACCGACTTGGGAATGATTCCACATATACGAATGGTGATGGAGGAATAAATTGTTTTAAATCGGAGGTTTCGTTCTTGAGAAATTCGAGTTTGAAGAGAGACGTCATATTTGCATTGAATAGAAGTGATATGATTGACGAGACGTATAAAACACTAATGCGATTAATGTGTATATGCTGTTTCTTATTAATAGTCTTGTCACGTATTTCCCATTAGTCTAGACACATACCCATAAATAATATTATTGCCTTTCTTCTTGTTGAAGTCAGGTGTAAGAATCTCGAGTCTGATGATCGATGTCTGGCTTTTTACATAAATAGTAAGAAGATTACTTCAAATTTTTTCCATAAACAATTCTGTGTACTAAAGCGTGTATGTACGTATCAACAGCGTATGATTAAATCATCTTAAAGAAACGGAACGGAAAGTTATAATCGAATGAGTTACTGTTACATACTTTTGCATTTAACTACGCTCTTCGCAACTTTCTCATCATTTCTGGGAAAAATAATTATATCTTTTTATAGAATGCGTGGAATCGGAATGCTGCGAGGGAATTTTTAAATTAAAAAATTCAACCAAATATCGAAAATTCCTCGCGCTCACGTTTTGCGATGAAATAAAATTTATTTCAAGGTACTTTTTCATCGCGAAGCGCTAAAAATGTATGAGAATTTTTGTCCATCTTTCGCCGAGAGATAAATCCCGCAAGATATATTTCGTTGTTAAAAAATCACCGAAACAAGATTATGTAACAAAAGTTAATTAAAAAAAAACATTCGAAGACCAATATCAGATACCAATTTACGAATTCCAATAACCAATCTTCGACCCTTCGCAACTCCAGAACGCAATTACATACATTGAGCAGAAAAACTGCACGACTTGTACTCCAATACGATTCGTCTCAATACTGAAAGACCCA
>KQ435848.1:44111-105461 GCA_001276565.1 Melipona quadrifasciata
GCGATCGTCAAGGTTTGGCGAGTGTACGTGCGGCATTTGACGTACAGGTTATTGTAAAATTACGTACAGCGACTCGAATACCAAATACTCGGATGCTATTACGTAACATTACGCGGAAAGAAGTTTCAAGCTTTTCAAAAATTCGAATGTCAAATGTATCGGGCTATGAAGAATCGGGGAAATCGCAACATTTTCGATGAAATGGCTATAACAGATAAAGAGGTCGTTGGTTTCAATTTTTTTTTTCTTTTTCCGTCACGTGCGCGTGCTGGAAAGTAAAGACATTTATCTTCTCGAAAATACTGCAAATTATCATGATACGTAAAAACGTGGAATTTTTTAAATAATTGAATCTATAAGAGATTTGATGACTGAAGCCGCCTACCCTTTACTGTGCAACTTCTTTCTACGGTTTTGATGAATTTTCGTCGTTTGAGCCTGACATTTATAGTTCGATAAAATTTTCGAGGGTAGACTCAGCGAGGAGAAAAATTTTTCAGTATCGATAATTACGTACTGTGAGAATTTGTAACATTTTTAGGAAGAAAAGTATCATTCGCTGCGTGATTCTACAACAAAACAAATTATAGGCTCCAAGGTATTTATCGTTCTACGACAAGTTTAAATTAGTGCTTCAAATACTAACGACGTAGTTTCTCCAAATCTTTTCAAAAGTAACATTTTGCAAGATACAGAGATCGAGAGAGAGAGAGATTTCCTCCTCTTTGTCGTCGTCCCTTGGAAAACACATTTGCCCGACGAGGAGAAAAAAATATAAAGTGCAAGAGCCCTCATTCTCGAGCATCCCTTCAAAGAGAAAACCTATCAAAAGAAAAACGTATCGATAGAGAGGCAAAGCAGTCGCCGCGAAAGCAACGCAATCCCGGGTGGTTCTCGTGCCGGAGAGACTTTCGTTTCCCCCCTGAGAAGCAGGGAACTGATAATAAAGTCGTGGAACAGTCGTGGTACAATGGACTCGGCGGCGGTAATTAGCAGATGAAGCTCGTCGGTTTCGGATCAGTGCTGACACACTCGATTAGGAGCCACGTCGA
Source organism: Melipona quadrifasciata (assembly GCA_001276565.1). NCBI lineage: Eukaryota > Metazoa > Arthropoda > Insecta > Hymenoptera > Apidae > Melipona > Melipona quadrifasciata. Next base: position 45,164 of record KQ435848.1, read on the forward strand.
GCCGCTCAAAGCGGTGGAGATTCGAGCCGCGATACACCGTGGATTTCACCCTTGGATTCCAGTGACTTGAAACCAGTGACCAGCCCCTCGACTCCTCCATACACCGCGGACGTTGCAACGCGAATGACGCGATCGAGGGAAAGGAGAGAGAAGCTACGACGTGGCTGAATGGGCGAAGCGAACATTGCGGCTTTTCATTCCGGGGTCAATCGGTTTTAATTGCGTGCTCCGGCCACTTGACTAATTGCTTAGACTGCTTGTCAGATGTTATGGCCGGACTAATGAAACGGCGCGACCTTGATCCGCGCGCTTTTCAATGGACTTTCGCTGGAGGAATTCGAGGAGGAGATTCGATCTGACATAAACTATATGTCATAAAAGAAAATCTGCCTCTATTACCAACAGATACAAAAAATGACATTTTTAAAAAACCAACATTTCCTAGAACAGAAAAACTACACCTGGTACAATCTCTGTGAAAGGCCCAGAAGCAACAGTTCCGACTAGGAAACAAAGACGACATTTTTTTACCATAAAATTTTCTTGATATGCAAACATTTGAGTCGATAGAAAACAAATTACAGGTGCGATCGCTCAGACAACGCCACTCCTACTCGAGGTCTACCCCACGCCCCCTCGCGAGTCACGTGACCCAAATCAACCAATCGCTAATTTTCGTTGCATCAGCGTTGCGCCTGAAGAGGCCCGATTTTCTGGGTTACCCCCGCTAAAATCACTTTCAGTGATAAAAAAAAAAGGAATGGTTTCGCAAGACAAGACCCAACGACCAAACGACCGAGTCGTCGATGCACCAAGCCTCGGAACATTAGCGCGTACGATCGAGCGAAATCACGAGGCTGCACAACAGCGAACCGGACCGCGTCGAATTAAAGGGTCGTAATGAAAAGCGATTCCAGGACGCTCATCTGGTCGGTGGCCCGCCTAGAAAAGGATTCAACGTATCGGCCGCATTCGGCTGAATGCCGGATAAATTGCTCGACAATGACGCGCGTCCGCCCCTCCCCCTTTCTCCTCCCCGTTCCCCGCGGCGAGACTCCGACGGGATTTTTCGTTTTCGACCCCGTGCGGCGGAGGGATACCGAGATACAATGGGATCGTGGCCCAGCCTGTTTGCGTCACCGACTCTCTCTCTCTCTCTCTCTCTCTCCCTCTCTTTTTGTGTCGGGCTAGGGGAGGATGAACGCGGAAGAAAGGGTGAGAGAACTCGTGTGGTTCTCATTGTCGATCAAATTCCGTAAGCGAGAAGAACGAAAGGTGGCTCGTGTGTGTCTGACTCTGCGAGTCGCGCCGCTTTTCCCCGATGAATCTTCCACGTCGGCTTCAATTTGTCACGACTCTTGAAACGACGGCGTAAGCACGCTTCGAACTCGAGGCTAACAGGGGAGGAGAAGATTTGAAAATTATTTTGACAGTTCAAACTGATACAACTTGGTAGAAAAAGAAGGAAGATCCGCACAACGTTCCAGTTGATCTCATTCTGAAGTGTGACACTTTCACTTGGACAGTCCTGAAAATTATTTTTTCAGTTCAAACTGATACAACTTGGTAGAAAAAGAAGGAAGATCCGCACAACGTTCCAGTTGATCTCATTCTGAAGTGTGACACTTTCACTTGGACAGTCGTTTGGGCCCGTTTTTTCTCGAAACGACTCGAATGATGTTACATCTTACCTTTCGCTCAAAAAATTGTCAAAATTCAGACATTCAAAAATGTTCTTTCACGACTAAATCCATCTTAAAGATGCTGAAGTTTTCTTTTCGCAACAACCCCTTAAAATCCGGTGCATGAAACATCTTCAATGTTTTCGCGCGCAATTTTTCAAGGAAAAAGTGTCCTCGCTGCACGATGCAAAATTTTCACGCTTGGAGAAGATACGAAAGCAGATTGAAAGGAGAACAGATAGGAAGAGCCGAGGGGCCGATGAGAAATCAAAAGGCGAAACGAACGCGCGAGCTCTTTATCGATCAGCCGGGATGCTTAACTTGTTCGACATCGTTCCAACTTCCTCCTTAAGCCCTAACATTATTATCAAAGTCAATAGTTGGGCCAAACTATTCGAACAAATACCCTTATGCCGTGTAATCGAAGGGAGAATGAGACAGGGCGGGCGGGCGCGGCGGGGTGAGATCGGCGGTTTAAGATGACGGAGACGAAGAAGCGGGAAGGTCGCGCGTCTCGAGAGGGGTCACTCTTCTCTCCTGCCGCTCTGTTCGATCCGGCCGACAAGATTTGCGATCGCTTTATTAAAAGTTCCAGCTGCTGCCAGCCGATCGACGATGCTACCTCCCGGTCAAAGTTTATAAACTCGATATCGCCCCTATACTTATTAGCGAGAAACACAAGGAGGAGGACGAAAACGATGAAAGGAATAAGTTTGCTCTGTAAAAAGTCACTCTGTGAAGGTATATTCCGATATTTACCGGTCTCGAGAGAGAGAGAGAGAGAAAGAGAGAGAATTTCGTTCCTGGCAGATCCCTCGAACAAAGAAAGGAACTGAGGGTCTCTTTATTTTTTCGCAACTTTCAATACTTCACGTTGGAAATATGAAACGTGCCAATCTCGCGACTCCTCTCTCTCCCTCTCTCGCCTTGTTGCCAAAGTATTCCATTCTCGCGTTGGAACGAGGTACCAATTACCGAGTTTCATCTCGGATCCAACAGATCCATCGACGAAACGCTAATCTCAGTTTACCCTCCGCTGGATGAGTTTTAATAAATTCCGGTCGTGAACGAGAGTTCTAGATCCACGTAAAGGCAGATAAATTGCGAGACAACGACTTCCTTACGAAACGCTTTCACGAGGGAATCTTGCAGATTGGTCAAAAAATATCGTGTCGTCTATAACATGTACAGATAGACGTTGTTGAGTAGTTGAAATACTTGCCAGTTGGTAGTCGAACGTAACTCTTCTTCTACTTGATACAGGTTTTCCATTCCAAATTAAACCACCCTTTTTGCACTTTTCAGCAATCACATTCAGATCAGATTTCGTTGCAAATCGAGCTCTTTTTACAAATTTGTTTTCTCATTGCGAGATTTATTACGAGCCATTGATTAATGAAAATAGAGCCTTTTATTACGAACCATCGTAATAAAAATGAAATCCAAAGTAAACGCGTTTTGTTGCGCGTTTAAGAGTAACATAAAATGACGTAAAATTAATATAAAGTACAAAGTTTAACGCTAAAAGTACTTGTATACGCGTATATAAGTCACCAATTTATATAGAGGTTTACTCCTTTAAACAATGATATATCACAAGATTTAACGGGAAAGTTATAACAATTATTTATTTTAATTTATGTGTAACATGATCTTTATGACAACCGCCTGCTTTGGTTAATTCCTAACAACTGACAATATTTATTACAATATATTTCCTCTCTTCATTCGTAATCAACGTTGTCACTATCAAACTCGTTTTAAAAATATCCTCCAATTTATTGCTTCAAGTCAAGTCTTTTCTTTTTTAGTTTTTCTATTGAATAAGTTTTGAGTCCTGTATTCGTGTTTGTTGGATGGGGGTCGTTTGTAGATTCATGTAACAATCGTAGAAGTGATTAATACATACAGAATAATTAGCAACGTCTACCGAACGTTTAAAGGATCATCGAAAATAATTATTGCACGGAATTTAATTTTTGAAAAAATTTCTCCATCGGTGAAATAATAAAGAGTGCCTGCAACAGGATCGAGCAAGCTTCCTGGACTTGTGTGCCTGCATTGTCCAAAACCAACCACACTTCCTCCAGATTGTTTTCATTCAGTTACCAACAAAGTCACGAGAAACGACAAAACGTGACAACGTCACCCCCATAAATGAACTTGACTTGCAATAAGGCGAATTTGAGTGCAAAGAGGTGAATACGATCTCGCGAAAGGGCGCAAACTTGCGCGTTGCTCAATTCCGCTTCTAAAAGTGTTGCAAAATGCAGAGTCAAATCCCACGTCGTCCGACACCCTGAGTGTACTGCTACACTCCTCGCGGCCCTACCAGCGCACCACGCTCGAACCATCTGGCGGCCGAACAACAATGAAACAGCGCGATACTGTGTGTTCCCCGCGGTCATTGAAATCGTTTTATCCCGTTTCCATCGGATCACGATTTATTTTCCAGGGGACAATGCCGCCATTATTCGGCCCGCGAAGCTCGTTCGTCAACGCGAAAAATACCGGCGCTAACCCCCCCCCCCTCCCTCCTCCCGTTTAAAAGAAACCAGAACGTATTTGATCTACGAAACAGTTCGTAATATTTGTAACTTGTAATTATATTAAATAATTAACACTCACATCGTATAGTCGATATTTATATTTTATTTTACACAGATATTTGTAGCGGCCTAGGATTCCTCAAATACGGGTTTCGAACACTCGACTAGCACAAGCCGCAAGTGGCTGCGCGCCTAGCGTCGATGTCCTACCGATCTTCGACGTTAAGCAGCAGAGTGCTAAACTCCTTACCTAAAACCATCCGTCCTTCCATCGCTTCCTTACCATACCTGATCTCCATCATTCACTTATCCCTTTATATTAATATATAAGATTAATATGTATTCGGCACATTTAATTTATTCGATAATGGTAATAGTTAAAATTTATTCGATTTTATTCAATCGTTCAAAAAGTAGATTAAATTTCTAAAACATATCGCAGCGAATGAAAAATATTAAATATGGGCCCTTAATTCGTCCGTTTTCCTCTGATCTCGTCCGCTCGAGCTAGAACCTAGAACTTTAGAAACGACCTCTTCCAGCGGCAAAATCCTGATAAAATTGGCGATATATTTTATCGTAGACGTCTCAAACTAGAGCGACGCGATACAAACGCATCTGCGCGGCCGGACGATAAATTTCAGATGGGAGTTCCATTCAGTGCGTGTGTTAATCCGTCGATGCGCCGCACGTGCCTTGATTTATCGACCAAATAATTCGCCCTCCCCCTCGCCCGCACGTACACGCGCTTCGTTGATAATTTCTCACCGGCCGCGAGGGCGAACCGCGGAGCAAACTGCCCCGCGGGTCTGCGACGTTCCCGCCGAGACGAAATTGGATCAACGCGGCAGATAGTTCGACGCGCGATCGCCCGATCGCGTGGTAATTAATGGGCCCTTCATCCCGGCCCCGAAACGATAAACCTCGACCGAGAGACATGCGAAGGAGGGCGAAAGAAGGCCGCCGGGATAGAAAAAAAGCAAAGCGATCCGAGACAAAGGGAGGAGACAGAGCCGGAAGGAAACGGCAGAGGGAGCGGAAACAAAGGAACGAAACGTGACGTGGAAGAGCACGTTTGACGAAGGGCTGTTGCAGTCGAAGAATTCGAGGGGGGCGGGGATTGAAAACGCCGCGTGGCCGGCTTTATCTCGTAATTCGCTGCTAACTGCCGTTTTTTATGGGGCAGCTTGTTTCACGGTTATCCGGACATGCAGCTCCGATAACGAGCTGCAATTGCCAGTCTGCACGACCAGAGCAGGTATCGAATACCCGATACCCTCGATCACCTCCCCCTTCCTGCGATCGATGGTCAGACTAATTTTTCTCTTTCTTTTTTTTTTTCTTTCATACCACGCGATTTTTTACTTTTCACTTTTGACAATTTGTCAAGTGTCGAAAGCTAGGCAGAGAGAGACGTGGCTGCGGTTATTAAAGTTTGGTATTTTCAATTATTTGAACTGTATTTTTGTGGTAAATAATTGTACGTAAATATTGTAATTACACAGTTGGGTAATACGAAAGGTTCTAGGAAAATTGTGTTTATTTCATTAATAAAACTGCGATGAGTTTATTATTAATGAAGAATGAAGCGACGATAAAACGTATATTAATTTTGGTCTGGGTAAAGAATCGATTCTGGATATTTTAAACACGTACAAAGGCCTACTTGCAAAACTTAATGGTTTTCCAAAGAGTTATAAGAAACTTTTTCAAGTTTATTCATACAACAATACGTGTTAACTTACGTATCAACTGTATATTAACTTCAATTTAAATTTGTAAATAAATTTTCCTATAGTTGCGTAAATTTATATTCTGACGTACATTTACGCAGGATTCTGACACTCTTTTTATCTAAAAGATTTTGAATGTTTCTCACCATGGTCGTTTCAAGCGAAACAATAGGAGTACGTTTTAGTGGAAATTCTGCAGAGAGAAAGAAAGACTTCATAAGCCTTATTGCACTTGCGCGATGCATACGAATAACCACTGGACATGTAGTTTAACATCTTACGTGATTGAATTTCAAATTCTAAATTCTCCTTTTCGTTTCTTCAGAAACCGTTCTCCACCAGATCCCGAAATGCAATAAAAAGGAAAAGGGTCATTCTCCTTCGGAATCCTTCAACTGAACATTTTATTTATAAAAATACTCCTCAAAAAATTATTTGAAAGAAGTCACCTAAGTGTACTAATAAATGTATCAGCAAATGTTAACTAGGTTATTGCTACACCTGTAAAAATCAAGTCTGCAGATCCCAAAAATGCAATAGAAGGAAAAAGGACCATTGTTCTTCAGGAACTCTTCAACTGGAAATTTTGTAAAAAAAATACTGTTTATTATACTCTTCAAAAAATTATTTAAGAGAAGTCACCTAAGTGTACTAATCATAAATGTATTAGCAAATGTTAACTAGGTTGTTGCTACACCTACAAAAGTCAAGTCCGCAGATCCCAAAAATGCAATAGAAGGAAAAAGGGCCATTGTTCCTCCAAAACTCTTCAACTTGGAAAACTTTGTAAAAAAAATATTCTTCATTATACTCGTCAGAAAGTACTTTAAAAAAAGTCACCTAGCTGTACTAATGAATGTACCAAATGCAAATGTTAATGAGATCGAATGCAAATTGGTCGATCGAGGGGTCAGCCGGACTGTGACGTGGCCGAACGGATATTTATTTCGGGGTCATTACACTGATAAGATGTTATTGCTCGGTAATCCTTGCGGATGCAGGGGGTGGCGGGCCACATTTGCGGCTCCTGCGGCGTCCGTACATCCGTGTCGCGATGCATACGTGCGATGCAGACGATGCGGAATGCGGCATGCGGCGCGTCACAGGGCCGTACACGCTCGCTGGTGCGAATTACCCCGCAGAAAGCGGCGGGCCAGCGGAAAGGACGCTTCTAATCAGCCTGCTCGTTAATCCGAATTGCCAGCCGCGCATTCCCATTGTTTTCGCGAAATTACCAAGCGGAAATAGGTCGCAGCTCTTTCGCACGCCACGCGTGCACGGCTTTGTTCCACGATCTTTTGACGAATCTAAGGTCAGACGTGACGTACGTACTTGGCCGTATCTACGTCACGTCTGTTCGATCGTGTGTCGTTGTTACATTAGCCACAATTGTCATTACATTAGCATTGGTTAATTAGTGGTAGTTATTGTCAGTTGTTATGAAATCTTTTCGAAACAATTTAAACAGGCTCTTAGAGCTAAATATTCTTAAAGGTCGCAGACAGGACGGAACTTGCAAAAATTTTCTGTCCCTTTTAATTTGCTCGTCGATATTAAAAAAGTTCTCGATACTCTCGTAGCAAATACCGACACCGACGTTCGATGGATAGCAGCGACGAACATAAAAGCTGGATTTTTAATTAAACGTTCGAACCGAATTTTCATTTCAATCCGCGGCATCATCCTTTTAAAGAAACATTTCGCTTGGACGAAATTTTACGCGCTGCACGCAGTTCTTTTGCCAACGAAATATTTCGAAATTTCATCAACCTGTCCGCGATACTTTTGCGAACAACAGAATGATCGTTAATTAATTCGTATCTTGCCAAGTGTATTCCCTGTCGGCACTCTTTCGAAAGAGGAAACGATTGGGTAAAAACGACGTCGTTTGCGACATTAAGTAGAACCGTCGGCAATAAATAAAGGGTGGTAAAGCGGTGTAGAATTAAAGGCGCGTAAATCTGTCCGCGGATCCGCAATTAAGAATTTTGTCATTTGACGAAATGGCGCGGAGAGTGCGTTATAATTTACCCCATAAATAATTCATGCGTTTGCACGCGGCAACGGCCTGCTATTATGGTGGACAAAGCAGGCGAGGGGGTTGCGTTGCATGAATTATGAATATTCAGTGGAGTTCGCACGTCGTGCGTTTCCGTCTGGCCTGGTATTAAATCTCCTGATGCGCGCGAGACTCGATACATCACGCGTGGAATTACTGCCGAATCGAGTATTTTCGTGTCACCCTTTACTCCGTCGTGTCGAAATTCCGCGGGGAGTATAACGTTGACTTTAACGAAAAACGAGACAACCAGTTACCGGATGAAGCTGAAATACCGTGGCAAAAAAGGAAGAGAAAGACAGAAGAAAAGGACCTTTTTGGGGGGGATAAAATTATACATTTCGTTAAAAAAAAAAAATAGTATTTGTTGTATTTTGTTCGATTGATAATTGTTAAAAATTCGAACTGGGTGTGTACGAAGGGCAGGCCATTACCGAGACACATAGCAAGTAAATTCCCTTAATTTTGAATTGCACAAGAGGAAGCTGATCTCTAAAAAATAAAAGAAAGGTAGCCGTCTGAATTTTTGTACGCGCGTATAAATTTCGTCATAGATATTTTGGAAGAACGCACGAAGTCGAAATTTCGCTTCGTTAAATAATAAATATGGATAATAGCCAGAGTCCCTTTAGTAAGTCGACTATTGTCCGAAAAGTGTTCCAGAGTCTGTAACAACAGAGTGTACAATTTTTTGAAAAGCTGAACGCACGGTGTTTTCGACTTTTATGAAAGAGCGCGCGGTAATTCCTTAATTTTTCCACGCTTGAAACAGAGACACGTACCGAGCAGCTACCTAGTAATTGTAAAGAACGTCACCGGTCCGTTGGATAAAGCTCCCCGGCGCAGAATTCACCGAGCGCGAAGTGAATTTGTTTCGTTTAATGTTTTTCACGTTGCACAATGGAGAGACGTGGGTGGAGGGTGGACGAGAAATTACGAGAAACTGATAAAAGCAGCGTGACATTCCGCGCGGTGGGTTTTGAAGCCACGGTTGCGGAAACGTAAACGCGTCGCGTTAATTTCAATCGCGGAAACGGCGAAACAATCCCATTTCAGACAACGAGATGCAGCTCCGGAAATCTGTCAGATCTCCATTTCAGCCCGCGATCCTGCCCCGATTTCGTTATTCGCCGCGTCGAGCTGCAACTACTACATCGTCATCATCCTCTGTCGGTTTCAATTGATCGGCTTTAATCGCCCCGTATCACGCGAGATCGCCGATGATAATTGTTTACATTCAGCCAACTAATTGAAACGCGAAAATGATGAGATCCGCGATTCGTTTCCCCTCCCCGAATTGTTTCTTCTTCCCGTATTCCACGACTGCTACAAAATACATTCGATCGATCGACTTAATAATAACGCACGTGTAGATCAGGACGGGTTAACAATTTGACGTTTAAAATTGAAACGTTTCGCCGGAAGATAATTCTCTGTTACTTTTGAAATATTTTCCATTGGGGGGTTGTACTAACCCCCTAACCCAAACCCAACCTAAACCAAACCTAAATCCTTTAACTACACACGACGTCAGTGAACCATCTCGATGTTTTATTTAGACTCGCAGGTGCGTGTAACATCAATTTATCTGTCCAAAATTAAATTTAAGATTTAGTTTCGTCGTTTCTCGAGCCAACAATCGCAAACAATTAAAAGAATCGAGGAAGAGATTTCGAACAAACCGCAAGGAAAGAGTTCGTTGAAATGGAAAAATCTCGCCGGAGCGAGAGTGGTATCATTATAATGAACGATGTAGCTGGGGTAAAGGGGACAGGAAAGTTTGTTTCCCCGGTGTTGCAGGGAAAAGGGGGGCAGGAAGTCGGAGGAAATAGGCGAATCGACTAAACCGCGGATATTAGTTCTCGTTAACTAGCCGTCTGGGGGATTGGGAATTTATCGGGAAACGGGGATGGGGATGGGGATAGAGATCGCGCGGTGGCGGCCAATCCCGGATAGTTTTCGCGTCCGGGGATTCATCGTGCAAGTTGACAACGTACGAGGCCTCGGATCGAAGTTGAACTGCCTAGCCTCGGATACCGAACTTCGAGTTGCATCCAAGTTTAGCTGGTTGGATCGCGTTATACGTGTACACGTGCGTGCCTCGGTGTAAACAGAGGGATTCTCGCACGCTGCGAGCCTGGACGTACGTACATCATCGTCTCTGTTTCGCTTTCTTCCCACATGCTCTGTCTTAATCCGCGTCGCCTTCTCTTCTCTAAGTCTTCGGTAAACGTTGCTTGTTGCAGACGTTGTCAGACGTTGAGGCATCGAAAGCGTTATACAATTTATTTGTATTTATTGACCCTCAGTTTTTTGAAGAATTATTAAAATTGAATTCGTGTTTCGTAAGGCTACCGTTTGCTTTCTACTGCCACGAGTGTAAACAATTGATGAAGAGTTGGGGATGCAATCATAGCGATGCAAGTCTCCGTTGTGAATACATTAAAAGTGTGAACACGTTAAAATATTAGTATAATTGAAGGAAACAATATTGATAGTATCAGAGTACATTAAAAATATGTTAAAAGCATAATAATAACGAAGGAGGCTTAAAATACGTACATTCAAGTTGTTAGTATATGCTTGAACTAAATTAAGCTAAATTGATTCCAATCACACACTGTTTATTTAATTCACACAATTCTATCCTTCTGCTCTACTCAAAGATCAAATTTATACTGTTCTCTTTCTCTCTCACATTCACGTGCCCTTAATATTATATTATTTTACAAGTACTCTTGCATTCTCGTAGCACTGTGCAACGCCTGCACGCCACCTGTGTGCCTGAACCATCTTGGAGCCATAAACTTGACTTGCACTAGGTTTTAGCACTCCTACAGTAATAATAATTATTATCACTGAAAGTGATTTTAGCGGGGGTAACCCAGAAAATCGGGCCTCTTCAGGTGCAACGCTGATGCAACGAAAATTAGCGATTGGTTGATTTGGGTCACGTGATTCGTGAGAAGGCGTGGAGTAGACCTCGAGTAGGAGTGGCGTTGTCTGGGATTGAGCGATCGCGCCTGTAATTTGTTTTTTTTTTCACGTGTCTTTTCTTCCCTTGATGGATTTTTCCATCAAACAAACAAATATATTAAAGAAGTAAAAATAGAGAGAAGAAACCAACCAACTGTCTTTCGTTCAAGGTGTCCAACGAACGCTTCACGTTCTGCACAACTCCGAGCAGCCAGCGTCGGCGTTCGCGATTCTCGAATCGGGGAACAAGGTTGTCCCGCTGATAGCGGACGGCCTGTTCGACCTGTTAATGTACAAGATGTCGAGCGTCTACACGAACAAAATGCAGAAGATGGAGTCCAAGGGGCCGCGTTTCGAGATCGGCGATTTCTGCGTGAAACTCGGCAGCGTGACGATCAACCAGAACTTCAAAGGCGTTTTGGTCGAGGTAAGTCCACCGACAAACCGAAACCGAGACTAGCGACTCTCAGGCGTTCCCAAAAGATGAGAAAAAAGAAACCAAAAATGTGAAAATGGCGCGCCAAAACTCCACACGCAGGATGAAGCGAACTTTCCTTTCGTCTCTCTCTCTCTCTCTCTCTCCGGCAGAGAAAGAGTTTCGAGTAATTTTTCACAGCAAGCGGCGAACTTTTGCCCGGACAATCGGTTGAATGAATAATCGCTGCAGATGTCCGAGTCTCCCGACTGATATTCGCGAAACTCGTTAGCAGGCTCACCGGCCGTCTATCGTTGCCGAAGGGGGGGGGGGGTGTCTCCGAAGGATTCGCGCCAGCTAATTAACTCGCGATTAAACTTGGAAACTGGCGGGCTAGGGCTGCGCTACTTCCGAAGCGCGGCTTGTGTGCCGATCACGTGACGGTCGCAGAGCAATATCGATCGACAGCGCGGTCCACCGTGAGATTCAATACACGTGTGAGCTTCTCTCCTCTCTCTCTCTCTCTCTATTTCTATCTGACGAATATCGCCGGCGGCGGCATCCTTTCCAATTTCGATCCAACTTTTCGATTCGAACTTCAATTAAATCCCCCCACCGGGCGTGAAAGCGCCGCGCGAGCTACAGCGTACAACAGAAACGCCCGGAAGAATTCGATTTGCGTTCGCGAAGGCTACCGCTGTAACGCGTCGCGTCGAGCGACAACTGTGAAATATCGCGCAGTCGCTCGCGTATGATTGCTTTAAACAGCTTTTTCCGAATATGCGCGCTATCTTGCGTTTAGAAATTTCATCGGTGCCATTTCTATTCGATGCATAAATGATCTCGATTTTTGTAAATGAACATGTCGGTTCGTAGGGGCGACTCGTAGAGAATTGAATCGCCAAGAGCCGAGACGCGACGAGGATCGACCATTTACTAAACAACCGAGCTACGTTAGATTTCGATAAAAATTAAATTTCCGACTCGATTTATTTCTGAACGAACACGTTATACCGCGCGAGAGAATTTCGCTCACGTAACACGTACAGCACCGCCGCAGATCTCTGTGAAATTTTAACTGCAGACGTGTGAAACAGATCGATCGCAGACGAAAACACACCGCGATTATTTGTTAATTCTCTTTGCGAAGGAAGGAAAGGTTTGGAAAGCATTTTCTTTGATTTGATTAAAGCCGATTTCGTTTTAACCCGCATTAAGATTCGACTGTCTCTCGCGATACTGCGAGAGAATGGCGTAACTTCCATTTTACAACTTGGACTAACGGCGATGGCGCCCTCGGACCGATCCAACAGCTATTCGTATCGGTAACAGCGCTGTTTGTATTCCGCCGCGACATCGAATACGTTACGATAAACCCCCGGCACTCCCATTAATTTCGCCGGAGGAAATACTACGCCGTGGAACCCTACTACTAACTCGCTTCTTCGCCATCTTCCTCGTTTCTTCGATCGTTTCGCGCTCGCTGCGACGGAATGAAAAATCGCCGCTTGTCCCTCGCGTAGAAAGATGATCCTCGTTTTTACATTTATAAATTTACAAATCGTTTGCAGGAATTTTTTTTTTTTTTTTTTTTTTTGAAGAAAGCGTTAGATGGCTTTTCTTACAAGCCAGTAAGATAACGCGTAATTTATAATTCTTCGATACTTCCCTGCCCTGAATTCGTGACGTTTCAAAAGGGAGGTTTGCTCGTCGATCGAAAGTTGTACTGTCGATTTCGATAGGACTCGTTGCCACTTTGGACACGATCTTGATCAGCGAATGAGAAGAAAGGAGAAACAACTAACGGAAAGAAAGGATCGCGGTCGGTTTCTCTTAGAGATTCTGTTAGACACGTTGTTGTCAAGGCTGCTTGCTGTCCCAAATAACGCAATCGTATCTGAAGATTTTGTCACGACGAAAGACGTAATATTTCACTCGAAAATCGTAACATTTAAATATAAAGTATATATAAAAAGACGTAATATATTTCACTAAATAACATAATCGTATCCTCGGATTTCGTCACGATGAAAGACTACGATATTAATATAATATTTCACTTTCTAACTCGACGATTTCGTATTCATCGTTATACTTTCGAATCGTTCGCAGTCAAATTAAATTAGCTTGATCTTGTTAATCATAACAAGACGCGAGGTGTTTTCGGTCGGAGAATTACTTGTTAAACAAGTTCACGGAACGAGAAAAGCGTGTCGGTGGTTGACGCGTGCTGCAAACCAGCAGACGTTCCCTCGAGCGCTCGCTTTCAACCGGAGATATCTTGTCGTCGGGACGAGGAACTTAATTCTCGTCTGGAGCTGTTGTTCCTCGCTTCGACTTCTATTTTGTTTCTCCATTTTTACAGAAATTTTCTTCGTCCTCGTTACTTTGACCGAGATCATTTTTGCAAAAAGAGAAATGAAATAATACATTCTTCTTCTATTTTATAATACACGCCTTCCTTTTTGTTTTCTTTCTTTGTCACTGAAAGTGATCTTAGTGGGGGTAACCCAGAAAATCGGGCCTCTTGAGGCGCAACGCTGATGCAACGAAAATTAGCGATTGGTTGATTTGCGTCACGTGATTCGCGAGGGGGCGTGGAATAGACCTCGAGTGGCGTTGTCTGGTACTGTAATTTGTTTTGTATCGATTCAAATGTTTGCATGTCAATAAAATTTTATGGCAAAAAAGTCGTCTTCGTTTCCTAGTCGGAACAGTTTCAGTGAGACGAATCGTACTGGGGCACAAGTCGTGTAGTTTCTGTTCCGGTGTATTTTTCTGATTGGCAATAAACAGATGTTAAAGTAATTATTTTGCACTTTTCGCAGGTGGAGTACAGACCGTGTGTCGTTCCCGGAAGTGCATGGGAATTGATGCGCGAGTTCTTGCAGGGGTTCCTCGGATCTACCGTGTCCAATCAAGCGCCACAATATTTGCAGGTAATGTAATAAATTCCAGAAAAATAGATCGTCAGTATTTTCTAGTGGAAAAGAAAAAAATAAAAATCACTTGTCTTTTTACAGAACCGAATGAACGATATTTATCAACCGTTGGATACAATACAACAATATCTAGAACACTTTGGTCAGTATAGGAAAGCCACTGGCGTAATTTAAAAAATTTTGTAATTTTACCGCCTTTTCCATTGAAATGTCTCGAAACGCCAATATCTCCTCAATAATTTCAACCATTACACATAAAGGTAATCTATTTCTGTAACAATAAACTCCTTTCGACAAATTATCTGTTATCTTTACTCATGTGAAAGATCATTCTCCCCCTAATATTGTGTCGTTAATGAAATTATTTTAATTCATTTTACATTTTTTCAACGAAATTCACGAATGATATGTGCGGTAAGTGATCGATTAAATCACGAATCATATTCAAAATTACATAAAATAAAGTTTCATCGTACATATTTCTAACTAATGTTCACGAACAATCTAGATCGTAAATTTCGAAAGAGAGTGATTTGCTAGAAATTGAATATTGTTCGAGTGTGTGTTTCGACCTGTCGAATAGAATTTGTACATTTTTATAGATATACATAGATCTGTACATTTTTATAGGTTAAATGGAGGATTGGAAGAAATCTGAGGGATGTCATTTCGAAGACCTAATTAAAAAAGTTCACGAATTAATTCTCGTAATTAGCTTTCGTCGCAAATGAAAATTTGATCGATTCGTGGACATTGAAACACCAGCGCCGCAGTGAAATGATAGAACTAAATTAATGATGTAATTTCAGGTGCGGAGATACTGCCATCTACCGGGTAGTATCACTTTTTTAAGTTTCAAACCGAAGAAAAAAATACATCGTTAATTTAGTTCCACCATTTCGCCGCTATGCGGCATCAGTGTTTTAGATCAAATTTTCATTAAAAAAAAAAGAAGTTAAAAAAGAGTCTAATCAAGTGATTTAGTCCTGTCTTCAAAATTAGACACTCAGCTCTCTTCCTAAGTGTCTTATTTGATTTTCAAACTCTTAAGGATTTTTAAACTCTGTTCAGTAGATTGAAGTCCCTACTTTAGCAATCCTGAATTTGTTTCATTCAAAGATATTTATTTTTACATCATGCAGCAAGTGTAAAAGAAAAAATACTTTTCTTCTCGAAAATTGTAAAAATTCAAACATCTCACTAAAGAGAAGTTTTTCCATCACTGAATAATTTCTTTTCGTGATCAGATCAATCGTGATCTTGAAAATTGAAATCTTTTATATATTTTATACGATTCAAAATGCTCGTATAAAAATTATATATTTGTAATATATGGATATATAATATGTAGTATCATTGACAATGGTTCTGTCTTTAGTCAATATAAAATAATTTAGGATTTAAAAAAAAACTAAATATTTGACATAGTCGATAAAATAGTAATTGGATTGGTAAACAGAATATCTACATTACCTATTTGTGTCTTGACAGAATTACCATCTATTGGATCGACTCACGTGCACTGGATGACACCATTTTCTTTGTTTTCAGCCAAAATTAAAGAAAACAAAAAGGAAAAAATAAAACTGTCCAAAAGATAGCAGTATTAGTATCTCTATGGTAAATTACATCGTTAATTTAGTTCCAGCGTTCCATTACTATACGCTGCTAATGTTTCCATGTCTTTAGTTAATCAAATTTTCATTTGCCCAAAATACTAATTATGTATAAGGTTTAATTTGTCAATTTTTTTCATTGCATCTTTCAAATTAAAGTTTCAGCCTTCTTACAATGCTTCACTCGACCCACATGTATGAATACATGTATAAAAATATAAAAATTCTGTTCAGATATATCGAAACGCTCACTCAAACAATTTTGAGATAATAGTAGAAATCTGTATTGCAAAAGAAACAATGAATTATGAATAAAAATCACAAACTCTTCTAAATATTTTATTGATGAAAATTTTCAAACTAATAAATAAGAAGCTAATAAATCTCACATGTAAAATCACAATCGGTTTCAATTATATTATGACGTGCATATGTATTATTTACGTCATATTTATGAATATTTATATGAAATGATACTTCGTTAATGTTGAAAATTGTTATAAACGTTCTTTTCGTAAAATCTTTTATCTTATATATATATATATACTACCCCTGATAAAAATAGCATTAATTACTTTGTCAGATACTAACGCTAACATTATCTTTGAAACGTTTTTATTTAAATTATATTAGCCGGCGTTATACACATGCATAATCAATTAGAAAAACATCGGAATATTAATAAAAGTAATTTTTATCATTTAAATCAAATACATTGTTGGAAATATTTTTAATAAAAAACACACAAGTAGCTGTTCAACGACGATTGATTTTCATTTTCAACTTATTAAAAATGAAAATATGAATGAGAATCATTGGTCAGCAGAAAAAAATTGAACTTTGTACAATTAAACGACATCAGCGCTACGTTACGCTGTTTTATCTGACCATTAGTAGTTTATAGTGTCACGAGAGTAGCAGTAGTGAATTGGTTCTGCATGCATTGAGGTCACAAAAACTCGATCAGTTAATAAAACTGTGCGCCGACAAAAATGGAGGTATATATTTATTTATCTAATGTATAATGTATATATATCAAAAGCAATAATCAAAAAAATACATAATTAAATGTACTTTTCTTATTTTTTTAGATTCAAATATTGACCGCGAAATCGTCAAAATTCATAGCAAATGTAACTGTAAGTAAATAAATAAATAAAAATAAAATAAATATATTTTTACAGGTCATTGTAAAAATATCATCGTTAACAGAAAATTCTTAAAATCTATGCTTTACCAATATAAAATTTATTCAGTAACTCTTAATAATAGTCTTTGATGCAATATGTATAGATTTATAATGATATACACAAATTTAAATTTCTAATGAGAAATTTCTCTATGACGTATTTGACTTTATATTCTTTAGGTGGAAACTACTACAACTGTACGACAAATCAAAGAAGAATTATTCAAATTAAAAAAAGCACCGCATGTTTACAGGCAAAGTTTAAGATTAGATGCCAAAGGAAAAGCTTTGTCTGATTCAGATACCTTGAAAAATTTATCTATTTCTAATGGAGGAAAATTATATTTGAAAGATCTTGGACCACAAATTAGTTGGAAAGGTGTATTTTTAGTAGAATATGCTGGTCCATTATTTCTTTATTTATGGATATATCAGCGTCCCTGGATATTTTATGGTGATACAAATGCATCTAAAATTGATAACGTAGTCCAGTGAGTTTATTTAACAAATTCTTAATATATTTACATAAATTCAACAAAAAATTATATAATTAATATATAAATTTATAATATTAATAGGTTTAAACTATATTTATTAGAAATTTTGACCTGATATTTTACTTCTTTATATTTTCCTTAGAGATCATTTTGAATTGCTAAAAATGAACTATAATGCTAATTAAATATTAATATAAACAGAATAATTAAATAAAATTACATATACATCTTAATTCTTTTTTCATTTCATTATGGCAGCTCTTTGTTGGACTATACACTATGCAAAAAGACTTCTAGAGACACTATTTGTGCATCGATTCAGTCATGCAACTATGCCACTGCGGAATCTTTTTAAAAACTGCTCTTACTACTGGCTGTTTGCTATGTATGTAGCATATCATGTAAATCATCCTTTGTATACAGCTCCAAGTCAATTGCAGTTCCTTAGTGGGCTAGTGACATTTGCACTTTGTGAATTGGGAAATTTGAGTATTCATATAGCTCTAAGAAATTTGAGACCAGCAGGAAGTACAGTGAGAAAAATACCAATGCCCACTGGTAATCCTTTTACTGTATTGTTCAATTTTGTATCATGCCCAAATTATACTTATGAAATTGGCAGTTGGATTGGTTTCACTATCATGACTTCATGTTTGCCAGGTATAAATGTTTTTTTATTTTATCATATTACACGTAATGTAAATTATATATATATAATTATCAGCTGCGCTCTTATATATATATATTTTCAGCTGCTCTCTTTACCTTTGCTGGTGCATATCAAATGACTCTATGGGCATTAGGAAAGCATAGAGCATACAAAAAAGAATTTTCTCAATTCCCAAAAGATAGAAAATCTATCATTCCATTTATTCTTTAAATAATATAATTCTAATTTAAGGTAATTGTGTTGGTCACTATTATTATAACATTGTTCCAATTTGTTTAAATAAATAATTTACAACAAAAAAAAGATCGTACATAATTTACTGTTAAACGATTTTTACACAACCAATTAAAAAAGTTCCTACTTACGCGTGACAACCACATCTAAAAAGTAATTTTAGTTTCTGGTTCTTCGCAAGGTAGTTTACTTATCAATTTATACATATCATCTTTTAAAGCAATTATTATATTCTGACACTCTTGCATTTGAGACCTGTATTCAGTTCGCAATTGTTCATGCCCGTAACACACTTCTTCCATTTTCTTTTTTGCTTCTGATGGCTTTATATCTTTCGCCGCTAAACCTAACAAACTTTCCATATGCTGTATATGTTTTCTTGCGTCTTTTAATTCTTCTCTCAAAGCATTTAATTCTGTTATTAAAATAATATTTTCCTCTACCGTTTTATCTATATCTTTGCCGTTGTCTGCCTTATCCTGGAAAACTTGTCTTTTAAGAGAAGCTATCGTTCTTTCTAAATGATCTCTTTGTTTTATAAATTCGCATTGCGCGTCTAAATCCGCTTTACGGCTACGCAGAAATTCATCGCTTGAACTGTACTTGTGATATAATTTTGTCACAGCAGCTTTCAACGCCTGTGGTTCTTTCACAAGCCCCGAAGCATCAAGCAAATCTACTCGTATTCTTTTTAAGAGTTGTTGACATCTTTTATTCCGATGTATTTCATATTCAAGTTCACGTCTTGCAGCTCTCAATTTCTCTCTCAATTCGTGTAATTGTAATTCTAAACTAATAGTAGTTTTATGCAAGTTTACAAGTTCTATTTCCATATCTCGAATTTTCTCTTTGAGCTCTTTGATTTCTTGATCTCGCGGTTCTATTTGATTTTTCAACTCTGTAATCTTGTAGTTCAAAACGAATTTAAACTTCTCCAGTTCCTGATTTGTACGCTTTAGTTCATATATCTGACGTTCCCTATCTTGAATCGTAATATCTCTTTCATTTATCTCGTTTTTCAGATCTTCTTTATCTTTTTCTAATTCCTGAATAGTCTTTTGGAAATAACCGTATTCGCTCTGCACTCGTTGCAGCTGTCTTTTCAAATCTTCAACATCTTTCAAACTAGTCATATATCTGTTACGCAATGTTCCAGCTTCCCCTTTCAACCGTATATTTGCCTCCTTTTTTTTATGCAATAGTGTTTCATAATTTGTTTTTAGTTCCAAAATCTCTTTATCAGCATCATCTTCAACTTGCGTCATCATTTCTTCGTATACTCGTGCCTGCTGCGTCATTTCATCCTGATTTTCTTCTAATTGTAATTTTTTCTCATGAAGAAATGCTTCGTATTTAGTGACTGCTTCCTGCAATTTCTCAATACCGTGCTTCTCTACCTCTTCCAATCGTTTCTCATAATTCTGACGTACGTTATTCATTGTATTTTCAAGCGCTAGATACCTATCATATTCTACAATCAGTTTGGCATTATAATTCGTTTCCATTTGATTCATCGTCTCTTCGTGTTTCTCCTTCATTTTAAGTATTTCGACGTTTATTGTATTTAGCTCATTCTTATGGTCTTCCTGTAATCTACTTATCTTGTCTCTTAATTCTTCGATAGCTTCGAAATATCCTTGATGTATATCTCGTACTTTGTCATTATGTACCACTTCTATTTGACGAATTTTATACGCGTGTTCGGTTTCAAGTTCCCTCATTCTAACATTTAAATCAATTATTGTTTGTATTTTCTCTTGCAAGTCATCTTTATTAATTAGCACTTCATTTGTATATGTCAGTTCTTTCCCAATCTTTCCTTTTCCTTCAGGATATATTAATTTCCAAATACATAAACTACCATCCATTCCAGTAGATATCAAAAACTGTTCGTTATAAGAAAGGGCAATCTGCAAAGAATAAAGCTTAATTACTTTGTACTTTGCTTCATACATTTATAGGTTCCTACCTTTGTAATATCAGCAGAATGAATATGAAAAGTTACATAGTGTATCGGTTCTTGAAATGGACATTTTACTGATAAAATAATACCACCAGGACAAACTAGAAATAAAGCTTGATCTTTTTCCCCTAGTACTATGGAATACATATTTGCATCAGGGAAACTATGTTGTCGCGTCTAATATGAACAGTATACCAGATTATCCTCTGTTTCTGTCTATAAAGTTGTAGAAAGATTAAATTATATGTTATTACCGTATTGTCTTTTATCTCGTATATATTATTATCATCGGCAATGCAATAAGTAATCTGTTCATCAGCAGAAAGAGCAATATCATGTAAAACAATCCCTTTTAAAATTATCTCGGCAGAACGACGACCAGTAGTCATATCCCACTGATAGATTGTACCTTCTGCACCTAGTGTAAGTAGTTTTGTATCTGTTTGTGACCAAAGTAAAGTCTTCACTCTATTAGTATGCCCTTTTAAAATAAAATTGCTAGTAAAACCAATAGTGCAATAAATCTGTACAATATTTCCATTAACAGCGGCGAAAAAATGACCTCCGTGACTAAATTTCACGGTCTTACAACATCTTATAGAAAATTCCTCCATAGGTAATAAATCGTCTATTAGTATGCTCATGAAACGTAATTTATCGCTAAATCCAATCAAACAGAAAAGACCTGTAGGATGTAAAGCAATTCCACAAATATCTTCTGTATATTGTTTATGCAGAATTAGTCTTTCTGATTCAAAATCCCACAATCTTACACTATGGTCAAGTTCTCCACAAGTCATGAAAGTGGATTTCCAAGCACACACGGAGAGATCACTTATGGGTCCAAAATGCCATGCTTGACCCATGATTTTTAACTCTTGTGGTTCTGGATCTACATTTAAGTCTGGTCCCCATAATTTCGCATAAAACAATTGAGGCCAACCAGTTGTAATCAACAAACGATCTGAGCTTAAATTAACATTCATGCTATTGACTTGATATAAATCTTCATTCTCTTGCTTTGATATTTGCGTTGGTATTATATAAATATTTCTTTTTGTATATTTATGCGGGCCTTCCTTCTCGAAAACTATAATTGTTCTTGAGCCAAATGCATATGCAAAACCTCTTTGAAACGCAATTAAACAACGAACATTGTTTTCCCATAGGATGTCTTCTTTTGCATCCATAGTTATAACAGAGCTAGTAGCTTGTATAACATATTCTTCACGAATTTTCAGATTCATGAATACCGTGTCAGTCATTTTATAGATATTTTTTAAATCACCATTCTCTAAGTAAAGTATTTTACCATCTTTAGTCCCAAGCAATAATCTATCCGAATTCAACCAAGTCATAGAACATGTAAGAATATTGTCTGCTTTAGAAAATCCATACGGCCGCCATATAGTGTCAGAAAGAGTCAAGAATTTAAACGTGTATAGACCTCCAAGTGCAAGTACTCCTGCATCAGATGGATTACAAGCTAATACTTCTACAATAGCTGATGGATTCTGAGGAATGCCTACTTTTATACTGGACTCTACTTTTCCCTTTTCCCAATTGTAAAAAAGCATTGTTTGGTCAGGCTCTCCTGTAACTGCTGCTAGATGCTTATTATCAAAAGTGAATTCTATACATGTAAATCGTGTTACATCAGGTGCATCATACGGTATTCCAAGAAGTTTCCTTCTTTTCAATGTATCAATATCATAAATAGATATAGTAGGTTTTTCTCCAATATCGCATATTGCAACATATTTTCTTTACAAGAAAACAAAAAAAAGATTGAAACAATAATGTTAAACTTTATACAAATACTAACTACATATGGAAGAACTTACTTGTTATGCGTAACTGAAATTATATTTATTTGTTGTTTCTCAGATAAACGTATGAACCTTTGTCGATATTGTGGCACATTATGAAGTGCTATTACATTTCCAACAGGGTACAGAATTTCTGAATCCGAAATGTAGTGAGCATTTGAGCTTATATCAGTTTTTAAACCGTAAAATACCCTACTTTGCAAATGAACAACCATTCTAAGAATTCTTTCTCTTCTTTCACTTAAAAAATACGAAGATAACTCTCGAATTTTATTTATACACAAAATATACACGTCTACTTCCAAGGATCTGTATTTATACTTCCATAGCAACAAACATGATTAACATTCAAAAATTATTATTTACGATACTGAGTAAAAAAATTTGCCGGCTCCAGTAATTATAAATAAAATTGTCCATAAAACGTCGATCATACATTTATACATTCATATAAAGATTATGGTTTATATTAAACAACAAATTTACTATTTGTATAATTTTATATTTGCTCAACATTCGTTCATAAATTTTCCGCCATATAATGTGCGACTATGTTCAGATAGTAATTAGAAGAACGATCTGAGCTTGTTGCAAAGTACACAAAAAAGTAACCTCAATGTGCTTCGTATAGAAATAATAGAAACAATAATTATTAACATTATAATAGTTTAAAATACTTCTGTTTTAAGTTGTTAATTATATTTGAGTAATATGTGTATTTAAATAGATAACTGCATAATACAGACAATGTTTTATTTGAAAATCTAACCTAAACCCAGAAATTGCCTTTTAATAATACATTTACAAATTGTTATTTAAATAAACAATGGCAGATTTAGATAATGAAAAAGATAGCGAATTCAAAACGAAATGTGTTGGTCGTTTGACAACAGAATATTGTAAGATTTGTGGAAATTTATGTGATCCATATAATAAACCAGCATTATCTTGCAACGAATGTTTAAAAAAGATTCATGTAGAATGTTTGAAGCGAGGAACCGTTCCAGCATCATTTGTAGGAGATGTATTTTTTGATTTAGCTTGTTCCGATTGCAGTCCACTTGGTGAAGAAACAGTAGTACGCAATAGGATGCCATGGCTGAATGTAATTATATTAACATTGTATAATTTACGTGAAAAGTCAAGTGGTATCAGCAAAAGAGGATATTTCCATTGGAAATCTGACATTAGTACATTTGTTGACCGTAATTGGGATTGCTTATTCAAAAAGACAGTGTATGATATTGCATTAGAAAATCAATCAAAATTGATCATAAAATTTACATGTCATTATATTTTGCTTATTTTTTAGTAAAAGAAAGAAAAATTGGACTGGTACAATATCTGGAACTCTTTCTCATTACAGTGGAATTTTTTTTAAGTCAGGAACAACAGAATTAGAAGAATCTGGATGGTGGAGGTTAATAAACAATGACCCACCTGAAATTCTTATTGCTAAAAGTAATCAACAATTCTTATGACTTTCATAAAATATAACTATAGTTATGATTTTTATATAATATAGTTACATTTCTTCATTATAGATGAAAAAATGATATTAGATCGTAGAAAAAAAGAAGCTGATCAAGTAAAAGCTAAAACATTAAATAAATTACATAGTCCAACTCTATCAGAATCAAGTATTTCAGTTGGAGAGAATAGTAGTTATGTAAATGCATCAACAAAAAATCAAGATTGCTCTGCATATTCACAAGCATATGTTCAACCTGATAAAACACTATTTGATCTTTTACTTGAGGAGAATGAACTAAACAGTATGTATCCGTAAAATAAAATATAAATAAAACATGTAATGAATATTTAAAATTATTATATATATTACTCAATTTTAGACATAGATATTGAAGACGATATAATGTCTACTGAACAAAATGAAAAACCATCATTGTCTGATTTAATAAGAGACTGTCAATATCAGACTAATAATTTCCATTTTTCACAATTACTGGATGATTTTACATCAGAATGGACATCTACCACAACAGACGCTGTATCACAAAACCTTAATATCAAAACAGATCAGATGAAGGAAGTTGAAGAGGAAGAAGACCACAGTAATGACAGTCTAAATGAAGAAGAGAGCAACGACAGTCCAAGTTTTGTACAAGAAAAACCACCTGTTTCTTTATTTAAGACCACACAACGACGTCCATGGCCCTGGCAACGAAACTATATTAATAGTATATATTTCTGTCATATATTTAAGATATAATTCATTTCTAAGAATTATTTTTTAATATTACTTTAGGGGAAAAGATTCCACGTATGACACTTCAGGAAGAAGCATATTTATTACAACAAGTTAATAAATCGACTCTGAACATTGCACCCCCGGAAATCAAACGATTTTACCGAAAGTTAGCTGTACGAAAATTGAAACGTGAATATGGTTTACCTACATTGGATATCGATAATTTTGGTTGTAAGACAAAAATACTTGACAAGCCTTTAAAAGACTCTGGCAGAGTTTTAGATCGATTTTTTGGCGATGATTTAAGTTTATTTGAACAAAGATTACAAGGATACAATGAACCCACATCTGTGCACAGTCCATATACCAATAGAATTTTAAAACCATTTATAAGAAGAGATACTTCGTGCTATCCTTTATGGTTGAAAGTAATGGACGAACTTCGTGCTAAAGTCAATAAATCTAATCCTAAATGGAAAGCACCACCACTATCGCCGATTGATTATTCTTACGTGAGACCGCAGCACATTCCTGCGATTAATAGTTTGTGTAGCCAATTTTTTTGGCCAGGCATTGATTGTAAGTAAATATAACAATTACGTAATAATTCGATGTAAAATCATCTGTAATAATTATTTTTAATTTTCTAAATATGTAACTGAACATATATCTGTATTTGCATTTTAAAAGAAAATTTCATTTTTTCTAGTGACAGAATGTTTGCAATATCCTGACTTTAGCTGTGTGGTTCTCTACAAAAAATTAGTCATAGGATTTGCAATTTTAGTTCCCGATGTTGGTTACAATGAAGCATACATATCGTTTTTTTTAACTCGCCCCGAGTGGCGTAGATCTGGTATAGGAACATTTATGCTTTATCATTTAATTCAAACGTGTATGGGCAAAGATGTTACATTACACGTTTCAGCCACTAATCCAGCGTTAATTTTGTATCAGAAATTCGGTTTCAAAGTCGAGGAATTTGTTCAAGATTTTTATGACAAATATATAACACCGAATTCACGAGAATGTAGACATGCGCTGTTCTTACGACTGAGTAGATAAAGATAAAGATAAAATGATGCATTTATTACGTACGTATGAAATATATATACATAATGTTAATTAAGTCAATTTTTATTATTATATATTATATATAACGTATATTTATTTGTTATGCACGAAGAAATACTTTCGATTTTTATATAATAAAACGTTAATAAATTTATCTAAAAAATTATTAAACTTTTTAATATATACATGATATATACATGATAATGCAATACGATTCTTATAGATCTGAAAAAAAAGTAAAATGCAATTTGTACAAATGGCCATGATCTGTTAACTACAAAAAAACAATCTTGATTATATTTGATTTCTTTCCTTGAAAAATAAATTTCAACTGAATGATTATCACATCCTATATAATGATATTAGAATTTAACAGCTGACGAGAGCAATGAAATAGTTGTTGATATTTTATCAATCAAAAAAATTCATTTGCATAATATTTGGCATTATGTATATGTATCCATAAAATTCTTAATAGTGAATTCACCAAGCATCAATAGTACACTTGGCTAAGTTCAGATTGTAACAACAACAATTTCTGTCATTTATTTTCGTAGGGTAACATTAAATGAGCAAAATTCTCGTTATCTTGGAAAGAAATGTCAACTACTTTGCGAATATTTACTAAAATATATTAATTTATTCATTATATTGTTTATTTACTGTAGAAACTATATTACATTTCATAAAGCCCGGGCACGATTCTCGGTCACGTTTTCGATCTATAACGAGGAGTGGGGGTTACTGACGTCATTGAATAAGTGCTACGGAACTGCCGTCGACTCATTCTCGAAAGTTCCGGAAGCCACTAGAACGAAAGTTTGTATATATGGACCGCACAGCTTACGCGACACTTTAGTACGTGAAGAGAGGTGTTAAATGTTGTTTCAAGCAATCTGTCAGACACAAACATTTCATCGATTTGCGTAACATTTTCGATAAATCACAAGTGAATTCAGTGCCAATCGGATTTTCTAATCCATCGAACGATAGGAAGAACAACAACGGTAAGTGTCGAATGGAAATTACGAATGCGAACGACGAATACTCCCGTAGGTAATCCTTGGAGTCTGTCAGATGTTTGCTGAGGAAGGGAAAAAAAATGGGCGATCCACGATGGTGAAGATTTTCGAGAATATATTTTGTCGTGTAATTTCACGGTAGGCAATACGCTTTAATACGAAGATTAGAGCAGCCATCGCGTGGACACGGTTAGAATTTATTTTTACGCTGCTCGAAATTGTTGCACGTTTGTAGAAGCGGACACGTTCGTCGCTTGTACGCGCTCATCATTGCCAGAAATAGATATCGGTGAAACATGTATACGTGGGTGTGCGTTAGAGAGACATACTCCTTTTGTCGAGAATATGCGAAAAAAAAATGGCAGATCATTGGCACTATCGCATTTGATGTCTATGTGCCATTGTTCTGCTTGCAGTTGTCCCGATTGCGGGAGCAACGTAGCATGTTTTACTCTTTCGTGCTTTCAGGAACTTCATCCGATACCGAACGCGAACGTGATTTTCAAAATCACATTCTCTGCGCTTTCAAATTTTGGAAAATTATGCAGCTTTCTCAGAATTGGTTTTCCTGACTGTAAAATCTATACATCATATGATATTAGCATTCGCACCTCGAGGTTTGATTACAAAAGATTTCGCTAGAGAATTCAAGATTTTTGTAGACACTTACTTCATTACTCCGTTCGTCGGAAACCTTTCGTAAAATTATATAAAACTGTGTAATTAAAAAATTAAGATGGGACTTAGAATCGTTGTATGTAACAAAAAAGAGTATTTTTTGTATCTTGCTACTGTAATTTGTAAAAGATGAAAACAGCTCTTTGTTTTGCATGATGTCGAAGTCGTACTTGAAGTATCAGAAAGAGCCGCACTTTTATGGTCACGTTGCGTTGACCATCGTTTCCCAAATCGTCGATATAGAATATTACACAGATCCTCGAAAAATGAGTTTTGCAATGATGTAACATTTCGCTTGAACCATGCATTGTTATGTGTGTAATTTTCGTACTATGTGTAACAATGCAATTCGCGTAAAATTTAAACCTACATACAGTTCGATATAAAACAATTCAAATAGACCAAAGTAAATTTTTATAATTTGGGAAAAAACCATAAAAAGGTATTGCCGAAATGTAATTTGATAACAAATAAAATAAATGAAAAACGAAAATAAATTGATTTTTTATTAAAAACAAATGTAATTTTCATTTCTACACACATAATGAGTAATATATCAATTTTTTTTCTTACTTAAATTGTTACAGATCAGTGACCAATGGGGAAAGATTATTATAAAATATTAGGCATAAACAAAAGTGCCAGCGACGATGAGATCAAAAAAGCATACAGAAAGTTAGCTTTAAAGTACCATCCTGATAAAAACAGGAGTGCTGGAGCAGAGGAGAAGTTCAAGGAAATAGCCGAAGCCTATGAGGTGCTTTCTGATGCTAAAAAGAGGGAGGTGTATGACACCTTCGGCGAGGAGGGACTAAAAGGAGGAGCTGGGTCAGCAGGAGGCGGTGGCGGTGGAACAACGTATACTTTCCATGGAGATCCAAAAGCGACCTTTGCTCAATTCTTTGGTTCTGCTAGTCCTTTCCAAACTTCCTTCTTCGAATTTGGAGGTCCTATAGGAAACCGATTATTTGCTTTCCACGATGATGACATGGACATAGATGATCCACTTGGGCTGGGAGTTGGGCCACAGCGCCAAGGTGGCCAAGGTGGAGCTTTCAGATCACATTCTTTCAACTTTGTGGGATCTAACTCCGGCAGAGGAGGCAATAAGGATCGTGCTCAAGATCCTGCTATTGAACATGATCTCTACATCAGTTTAGAAGAAATTCTACGTGGTTGTGTAAAAAAAATGAAAATTTCCAAACGAGTTGTACAACCTGATGGCACTACTAAAAAGGAAGACAAAGTTCTTACAATTAACGTCAAGCCAGGATGGAAAGCTGGCACTAAGATCACCTTCCAAAAGGAAGGTGACCAAGGCCGTGGGAAAGTTCCAGCAGACATTGTTTTCATCATCAGAGACAAACCACATCCTCTCTTTAGAAGAGAGGGAAGTGATATAAGATATACATGCAAATTAAGCTTAAAGCAAGCTTTATGCGGTACTGTCATTGAAGTTCCTACGCTTACTGGCGAAAAAATCAACTTAAATTTGACAAGAGAAATCGTGAAGCCCAATATGGTTAGGAGGATTCAGGGTCATGGCCTACCATTCCCAAAAGAGCCATCAAGAAAAGGTGATCTCTTGGTCTCGTTCGACATCAAATTTCCCGAAACATTATCGCAAAGTGCAAAGGACATACTGTACGATACTTTGCCTAATTGAATATGCAAAATTGAAAACAAAAAATGCATGGATAATTGTCATCACAACGACAGTCCTCTAATCGTCCCAATTGACGAGAGTAAACACTCGTGTACGTTCTAGTACATAAATGCGTGGTTAGAGAGCTGTGAAAAAAATATTTGTTGAGGTGATGCAAATAATAATTTTATCTTCTAACTAGGAAAATGTGATTTTTCCATTAGTCAAATGTAAAGAAAATCAGGTTTCTGATTTGAGTTTAGACGAGTTTACGTTCGTTATAATTCGAAATGATAAAACAAAAGATCATTGCTTTGATAGAAACAATGAAATGTACTTTTTTTGGCTTTACATGCGGGAAGAATGAACCTAAAATACTGATTACTGATTGAATATGTTATGTTAAGTTATATGATTTAACAGTGTGAATCGGTTAAAATGCCGTTTGTATGAATGTGATTTCCCTAATTTTGTTTATTCTGTACATTTGAAGTACGTACGTATTATGTAAAGAGTTAGGGCGAATGAGCATATGTTTGCTGCGTGGATGGATTTGTAAGTATTCTTTGACGTAAATGCATGATGCGTGCCTGATTTGTATGAGCGGTAAATCTGCAGAAATATGACAAATTGAACTACCATCACTCTATTCAAATTGTCATATTTTATTTTTGCTGGTTTTTCATTTTTTTCCATACATCATCAAAGCACAAAAATTGTATTTTGCTCATTAATTTTCTTTGATTTTACGGTGATTGGTGGAAGATTTTGTCATATGAAAGCAAGATGTATGTATAAAGAAACTGTTTGTAATATCGAGCTGATTGTTTTCTTATGTAATGCGTCTTCTTAATTTTAATGGTTGATTAATTATTTGTACGCTAAAATAATATCGATACAATTAAGTGACACAATTTTGTATTTTTATTCAGTCCTTTTGTCTCATGATCGCTCCTACGCTAGATATAACATCGGGACACTCTTAAAATAGACAGCGAAGTAGGTGACGTCATCGTCCTATCTCCCGAGATACTTTCACACACAACTGTATAGTGAAACAGTAGAATTTGTGTGAATACGCACACACACACACACATATATATATACATGTATGAGGTTTACACCCTTCATTTTTCATACATGTATTTTTATATTTATACTTCGTACATGAAGTAGAGAAAACGTCATAAAGTGGACAATAACGAGAAGAAAAAACACGAAAAAATTTTTAATATCAACAATCCCAAATTCTTTTATCTTAAAAAATAGTTGAATTTGATACTGTGTGCCTTATCAATCACATGTTACAAATTCACACGACTTTGTAATTTATAATTCATCAAAATGAAATGAAAATATCGATATCAATAAAAAGATAATTACAAAATAAATAACAATTCAGAAGGAAAGTAACATCGTACTAGTAAAGTATTCGTCCAAAACTAACGAGAAAATTGTTCGCGTTACTCTCTTATCCGATGCGACGACTCGGGCAGAGCTCACCCCGTTAGTTTCACCAACTCTACGTAATCTTTATCGATCCATTCGTCCTCGTCTGGCGGAAACCCAATACCGTACGACAGAGAGGTCAAAAGAGGCAATCCGTCGGAGCCCAAGCTCAAATACTTGATCGTTTGATCGTCAAGACGGAGCCCCCCGGCATGTGCGTTTTGAGGCCCAAATTCGAAGTCGTCTTTCTGCCGACGGTCGTTCGGCAATGTTTTCTCAAAACGAAAGCTCTCCGGCAGACAGTGATGCTGGCGACAAAAATAATTTTGTCCCTCCTCGGCGTGACACCAGGTCCCATCTGGAAAGTATGGGTCAAGGCCAAGATCGTTTAATTCCACGCGCGGCGTGTAATAAGACGCTATGTCTTTTCGCCGACAGAATATAGCGCAGGCCATCCACGGCCTCTCGGGCTCGTGCGGCGCCTGCAGCCCGCCACCCTTCGCGTCCAATTCTGGCAATTTTTCGCTGAACTCTTCGCACCTCAGCGCCGCGAACTCGTTAGCGCCCTTACGTTTCCTCTTGCATAAGCTGTCATCTCTACAAAGGAGCACGTCGTAGTACGATCCCTGGCAACCGGTTTCTGTATTCTTCGGCGTTGGCCTGTCGCAGTATCGTTGCCTAGTTTGAGCGCCGGTTGATCTCAACAGGCATCCACTTTTACAGGGTCCTGTTTTCCACTCGCTCCACCCTCCCGGTTGAATGAAACCGGGGTACATCTGCAGGGCGTTTCTGCATTCACCGCCGCGGCACTCTCTGCCAGTTGCGCAGTAAGTCCCATCCAAGGCAGGTCCAGCAAAGTAATACCCGCTTCTGTGCACGGTCTTGCACTGCAGAGACTCGCAGACTTTGTGATACGTGGCTACAGTGGCATCTTTGTCACGAAGGAATACTTCGCACTGCCTTTTCGCAGTCCATTCCCTGCCTGGCAAATTGAAGAACTTGGTATGATCCAGTCCGCTATTTGTAAATGAGGTTGGTCTGTCTTTGAGACAAGGCTTCGTATACGGGAGCTTTTGAGCCACGTTCCGACTACATTCCGACCAAATCGTCTCGCCATTGATTCCTCTGCTGGGCGACATTATGTAGCCGTCCTTTGGACACGCGTTTCCAGTCGAGTCGTGATGCATGCCTAAACTTTTTAGGAAAGAGTCATTAATTTTTGTTTTACTCGAGCATTCCGTTCTCTCTCTCTCTCTTTCTCTTTCGTAGAGAGAGGGTGTCGTCCAACTCTCCTTCCGTTGAGAGATTTCCAAAACCAGAGGGAAAAAGTAGAGTCTAGAGAATTAATAAACTTACTTGTGACCGATTTCGTGCGCTGCTATGTACACGGACGTGAACCCTGCCGATGGGAAGGGTTTCCCAAATTGATCCGTCACGCCTAATTCGGCAATAACGCAAGAGTATTGGTCGATGCACAGTCCACCTACTACTGCCAGTCCCATGGTAGCGCTATTTTTTCGTCCATTCTCCGCAACGTAGAAATCCAAGCCAGAAACGTACAAGCCCATGTCCCAATGATTAGGATCAGAGTCGTCCCCTGGATTCTTCGTCACTGCGTAATTGCAAAAGGAGTCTAATAATTTCCCTCGTTCGCCGTTGTGATGCGGCAGATCGCGAGGCTGCCTCTGCATGATCTCCAGTCTAACCAGAGAAATGTCGATTGCAATTCCTAAACTTGGATGATGATAAATCGCCTGTACGCCGTTTACATAGGCTAACAGCATGTCGAGGATTTTCTCGTCGAAGTTATCATCGAAAAAAGAAGAGAAGAGATTGTAGCCAGTCTCGTCGAAGAACAATGCCAATTCTAACGTCAAAGCATCGTTTGCGTTATCGTTGTTGATGTTCTCGAGTGGTTCTCCTCGCTCGTTTCCGTCTGTTACGTAATTATGAAACTGAGCATGATAATCCGCGTCGTCCTCGAAAAACGCGAAAGGACGGTGGGCTCTTTTGACAACATGAGGCTCTCCTAATATTTCTGAACGTCGTCGCACGTAATGATCATCGAAGAATGAAATCTCCTGGCTCTGAAGCGGCGTAATCTCTAACGTGATGTTCTTTAAGAAAACGAAGCCATGCTACGATAAAAAAAGAACTTGTTTCACGAAATATCCTTCTTTCTAATGTTTCTCTGAATTTTGATACTGACCACTCCGCGTTCACCGCAGAGACTCACTGCCGCGGAACTAACATCATCTCGATGGAGGTAATGACACGAAACTGATTTACTAAGCTCTGTCAATTCCTCCATACTATCTGCATCGCCGTGTTTCCAAGCTTTAAATCGAGGTGCCGTGATCTTATCATTTCTGTGTAATATTAGCTCAACAGACTGGTCGAAAGCTTTGAAACTTAGAGGAATCTGCAATTCATTCGATGAAGTAACCTTATGACGTTATATTTGTAGGAAGAAAGTAATTCAATACGTTTGTTGCTAATCGAATTACCATTATTTACGCTGTACTTCAATGGAATAATTTTATTAGAAAAAGCTACTTTCGAAATTTTTCCGATTCGTGTGTACAAAAATAAATATAATGCAATGAATAGCTACCTTCGCGCTATCTTCTGTATTCCATAATGGTAATAAAACAATTTCGATATCTTGCGTGTTTCGAGCGAACGCTAGTCGAAATAAAAATAGTAGAACAGTTTCTAATACGAAGGCCATGCTGCACGTTACAAATTTCAAGTTCAAGTACTCAGAAGAGCAACAAACTTGTTCTTATATATACGCGTACGGGGTTTGTGAAACCCGTATATCGTTTATCTTTTGCAAAAGCATAATATACAAAGTGTATGCTGGCACCTGTATTGCAAATGTCATTGACGTTGAATTTCGTATGAATTATGTAAGAATAATGCAGGAGTTCCATGTTAATGTTTATCGAGATGCATAGGAAACGGAGTTCATAGGAAGTTGATAATTTACATGTATACATTATGCGATAGTACAAAATATACAATTTTTCGTTTGAATGAACGCGATGATAGCATTGTTAATGGAACGATTAAAAATTTAATAAATTAAGATAAAAATGTGGTATATTTCAATGCATTGGTTACTCGATGTACAAAACAGATACTGTATGAAATATAATCTGTTCAGGTAGAACTTTGTACTTTGTTGCATTATATCTACAGATACTGTTTACATCTGCTTCTCGGTTCTATAAAATCATGTTACGATCATTTCTTGTTCATGTATTGTTCGCTCACGCAACAAATCAATGAATATCCTAACAAACGTACTAGCGTGTTCTTTTGTTTACGGCAAAAGTATGTATTATTCCATAAATAACAATCAACATAATCAAGCAACATCGTAATAAATTTCTTTCCCTTGGATATACGCTTAAAAATATGTCTACCATGTCTATGTTGTTCTCTTTTCTTGTTACTTCAATAAAATGGTAACAATATAACATCGGTATTATTTTCATTGTATCATGGTTTGTAAAATTCGTTTTGTTCTTCTTCTTCTTCTTCTCCTTTATTTCTTTTTTTTTGTTTTGTTTATTGAAGTATTAAATGGAAGGTAGAAATAAAAGAGAAAATATGCTTGTTACAAAAACCTTAGTATTAAAATATTTCAATAAAAACAATAAATAATAATCATGATCAATAATAAAATTAATTGAGAAGATCTTCGGCAGTGTATATATAACTTGCTAAACTTGGCAGGTGCCTACAATGTTATTTAATTATATCATATCAATAGATAAAATTGTTAAATAATTAGATAACTAATTACAATCAAGTGACGATCAAGTCAATTTTTCCTAGCCTTTTCTTCTTTCTTTCTTTTATATTTTATCGATGACAATCACCTCTCTCCCATGCCTTTTCCTTTTTTACAAATTTTCTCCGCTATATTTACGATACAATGACTAACAAATTTTTTGTATAACGTAGACGCACTGGTTAGAAAAGCGCGCCGTATTTTATTTACAAATTGAGAATCTCGTATAAGCCAGCGAGATTATTTTGAGTCTGATCAAACTCCGCTGGGGATAATTTCTTAATTCAAACTCTCTTGTAGAAGAGATCATTCTTTGGATTATTCTGCACAATCTTACAAATCAATGAGTAAATTTGTGCCAGAAAAAAAAGAAGACAGAAACAAAAAGAAAAAACAGAAAAATAAATTAGATTTAACTTCCGATAGTGAAATGACTATTCTTCGCTATCTGTTGTCATATTCATTTATGGCCAACAGTGAACACTTCGATAACTGTATCCTCCGAAAATAATTAGGAGACACAGAGCTGCGCATAAAATATGCAGCGAATATTTGCTACGAACACACGTAGGTTTTGGTAGCTTTTTTTCTTTCTGTTTTGCCGGCTAGTTTCGTTAACTACAACGCCCATAATATATGGTACATGTTTTACACAGCACTTTCTTTTACCTTATTACATTTTATATGTGACAATCACGTACCATAATTATAGATGAGTCCATTTACAAATTGTTTAATTTTTCCTCTTCTTCTTCTTCTTCTTCTTTTTTTTTTTTTTTTTTTTTTTTTTTTTTTTTTTTTTTTTTTTTTTTTTTTTTTTTTTTTAAAGGAATATAATCTCTATGGTATTAGCATATATTTTATGAAGGCAAACACATTCTCACCGTATGTTCATATATTAAATCCATAATGATTATCTTTTAAATTATTGTTTTCTTTGCGTCAAAAAATGTAGTAGCTAATAACATTAATTTTGAATGTTTGTCAGTGAGTAATGTATAACAACAGGGTTTTCGACATTCTGTCCACATTTTAAAATACGCGTGTGTATAGCTAAATGTTAAGTAGATTTTAGAATCGGAATACACTTTGAAAAAATTTCGCAGTATGTTTAGCCCCGTAGTCAAGATTTTCATTAAATAAATGTATAAGCCCAAATTATATAAAAATAAACTATAGAGTCAAAAGAGATAATGAAAAAAAGAGAAAAATTTTGAACCGTAAACGAAAACTAATAGACTATGCAGCTGAGTTGCATATTTCGAAATAATTTAAAATTATTTTGAACACCACACTGCGAAGAGCAGAAAAAGAAAGAAAAGATAACAATTCTACTGTGAAAACAAATAACAAGTAGAACTCCATTTATCTGAATATACGGAGGAATAAACAGTTCATATAATTAGGATTTATATAATAAAAAGTTCACTGATTTTCCTCTACAATTTCATTCAAATAATGAATTCATGCTTGTATAAATAGAATCAATTGGCAGGAGTAGTTATTTAGTGCTGACTAAAATTTCATTCCAACAAATGGAGTTCTATCGTGTGTGTAACCAAGAAAATATAGATTTGCGATCAACTTAATTCTGTGAACTTAACAAGAAAGAACCCATTAAGAAGCTTAATATACTCGTTTTTCAAGATACATATAAAAAGTTGATTAAAATTATTCGTCGTTCGAAGACCACTGTCCCGAGTGATTCCAATCCCAATCCTTGCCTTTAGGACGAAACTTACTGGTACTTCCAGAGTTGTTCCAATCTCTATGAAAAAACTTCTTCTTAAAATGATGCCGTTCCGGATCCGGTTGACGTTGATATTTTAGAGGCACCGAAGACGTGCTACTGCTACTACTGCTGTTACTGCTCGTACTACTACTATTGGAGGGATTCGGTGGACGAGGACTGGTCGGTGAAGGTGTACGTGGAGGTCCTAGTGCTTCGTCCGGCGATGGTATTACTGGTGGAGGTCCCGTTACCGTGCTATCTGATCCTAAACCGCTATCAGGACTCGTGTTTACTCCCTCTGTAGATCTTCTTCGCTTGTCTAATTCTGTCGATGCGAACGCAACCAATCTATCAAATCCGGAACTGATGCGATCTTGCCAATCCGCTTCCCCGTCTGTAAAATGAATTCCACTTAGATGCTGCATCGCTTATACGTTCTAAAACGATACAACGTATTTTCATAAAAATAAGCCTTCTCAATAATTATGCAATAAGATATATGTTTGTATACTTGCAATTGTTACTTTATTATTCTTTGTATGCGCATATATATCAAATCATAATTAGTGTGCAACAAAATAGTTCTATTAGTAATAAAATATCTGTATTGTATTTGATCATAGTAAAGTATATTTTAAAGATAGAGTATAAGAAGCTGTGTGTATATTTGAAATATAATTGAAAATATATACCTCCCCCCTGAATGCAACCGCGATCCCAGGGGGAAGTGCATCTATGAAGAAAAAAGAGATTTTTAGTGGGTATGGCCTCACACCATCATGGCGAGCCTCACATTGGCACGAAATAATGGCTATGCGTAACAGCATTTTCTCCCCTCACAAAAAAAAAGTTGAAAGTAAAAGTAAATATTATGTCCATCAGGTAGTTAATAAATGTCATCTGTCTTTTTTTCTTTTTTAATCATACAAATAAATCATTTATTAAAAAGTAAAATATGTGCGATATTTACGTATCATGTACAGTACCTTGTAAAATCCACATCATCTTTTCTTGTACAATGCATAAAACTACTCAATGAAAAAAAACACTACATTAATTATATTTTATATATTATTCCAATCATGCAGAAAAGCATGCACCAAAATTATAAAACTAAAAACCCATCAACTAAAAATACATTATTTCTATATATATCTAACATGCTCCATTTATTCTTAAATTCCTTGTTATGCATAAGTAGGCTGTAATTTGTGAAAAATTTTTGAGTTTGGCTTATTTTCATGGAAAATGTATTATATTATACACATAATATATTTAGCATATATAATGTAAAAAATAAAAAAGCTAAGAATCTAAATCTGTATTTTATCGAATGGCTGTAATAACTGTAATAAAAAAAGGAATTTTGAACAACTCCTGTGGGATAACTCACCAGCAACCACGAACCAACCCACAGACAGCCGTACTTTTTGATTTCTCCCTCTGAATGTGTCTCAATCTCTAATAAAACAAGCTTCAAGGGTTGTGAGTGAGATTGAGTATGTGACAGACAGATCTAACCAACAAACAGCTACAGTGCATCTAACAAATACAGCAAACAACAACAAAAATAAATATAAATAAAGATCAAGTACCAGCTCCATAAGATAAGGTAAACCATAATTTTAAACCATTAGTGCATAAAAAAAACTAATAAAAGATGCATAGCAGAAACTAATATAATAGTGTATTAAAAAAGATAAAGCAAAGTGTTTGGAGTATAAATTCTGTATAGTAAAGATATAAAAGAGTATTGATGAGCAGAGTAAATACACCTTGCGTGTAATAAAATTAAAATATTAATAGTAGAATGAAAGATGAAATGTATTTGCCATTAATTTTAAGATCTTCTATTCTGTTGCTGGGTTGGTAATTTTTATTACTAAGTATGGTTGCATTATAAAGACTAATTTATTTTATTAATAAAAATAACAATATCAAAGAGTTTTTAACATTTGGTATATAGTTCAAAACTTTCAAAACTTTAAATGTGTTGATACTTTTTCTTACAGCCAGTGTGGAAAGCATATTTTAAAACTTGGATATATACATTCCGAAGCACTTCCTACTCTATTACTTTGATAAATGCATAATATAAAAAGTAAAATAAAAATATAAAACATTCTGCTCACCGTCATCGCCAATACCGTTTCGTTGCCTCTGCGTTGTCATTTGAGGTTCATCGACTAGTGGCGTAGACGTATTAGAATGCGGTTCTACAAGAGGACTCAAGGGCGCTCCGCTTGTGCTTACTGATGATACAACTGCTTCTGTTTTTACTGACATCGTAGGTTGTGATTGACAAATAGCTGTTACCATACCATTTGTTACTGCGCTGCCATTGTTGTTGCTATTGGTTGCATATCGAGGATACGGCTGAAATCTATTATGAGAGAAATACAGGTTCGATCACTTTTTCTAACATGAAAAAAGAGAAAAAAAAAATGTAAACGAAATTCCAATACCTTCTATTGGTAGTCAACATTGGCTCGGTTTTTGTGTTGTGATTATTTAATATGCGAGCATGTAAAGATGCAGCTAATCCTTCTACTGGCAAAAGCTCGCCGTTTGATGCAGCCTGTGATGTATGTAATGACGATGGAGGATGGGCCTGTGTGAGTGACTGAGAAGGATTGTCAGAGAAATATGACTCATGATAAGGTTTGATGTCTGCACGGGGTAACTGAACTGGTGTATATCTAAATACGGAAAGACAGATTAATTGCAAAATGAAACTTCTGACATGTAAGAATACAATTACTATTAACATAATAATAATATAATACCTTTGTGGTTGCGTTACTGGAGTAAATAACACTGATGATCTTGAAGTTGTGGTAGGAGTACAAGTTGAAACTGCAGAAGAAGTTGGAGCGTAACTTGCTACGTGTGCTAAAGTTGACAAACCAGCATCACCCTCTGCACTAGCTGGTCTACTAATCGGAGAATATACGGTCTCTGGCCTTATCATTGCGCTCATATCAACAGCTGCATTTATTATAGATTGATTAGATATTTCCAGCGTTCTTTCTATTTCTCCACTGACCAAATCTCCAATCGTTCTAGTACCAAGTAGTCCATTTCCTCCCGTTGCAATACGATTGTCATGACTCGATTGCCTCGAGTCGATTATTGGCCTGTCAGATGGTGTTAAATGAGACGAAAGACGTTCTTGAGAAAGGTGACGACGTAGCGCCAACTTCGCAGGTGAAACCTGGACAAAGTGATTTCAAATTACAAACATTTATACACTAGATAAAATTATGAAATTACCTGTGTATAATCAGGAGTAGAAACATTTTGTGATAATGTAATACGTTTTCTATCTGACTCAGTCTGATTTTGTAATTGCACCTGTAGTTGCATTTGTTGCTGTTTATTTCTATTTTGTTGATCTTCGTTTAAAACACTTGTAATAATACTCTTTAACCTATCTTCGAAATTTGCTACTCTTGGAGGTTCCTGAGTTC
Source organism: Melipona quadrifasciata (assembly GCA_001276565.1). Taxonomy (NCBI): domain Eukaryota; kingdom Metazoa; phylum Arthropoda; class Insecta; order Hymenoptera; family Apidae; genus Melipona; species Melipona quadrifasciata. The sequence continues at coordinate 84,602 of KQ435848.1, forward strand.
TATTTGTTGCTTCTTTATTATTTATCTGTGGTTGTGAGGATGAAATAGATGATGAAGTAGTAGAAAAACTGAGAGATGCTTGTGGCAGTCGGGTTCTAGAATTATTACTAGTACTACTATTTTGTCTGTTTAATATTCGGCCAGCTTCTATTTGCCTGCCGGTCTCCAAAATCTTTTGCGCTAATATTTCTGGATTATTCTCCTGTATTTTTCCAATATCAGGAACATCAGGCCATTCTTGCGACCTAGAACGTCCTTCTCTATTTTTCCGTGATGATCCGCTTTTTCCATTTTGCTGTTGATGATGATGTTGACTTTGCGAATGTTTAGAACCTAACACTTCTCTTTGCTGCTGTGCTATCGCAGCAACCTGTTTTTCATTGCTTGCTCTTTCCAATACATTTAATTCATGTTCCAATTTGGATACCTATAAATTTATTAGAATTCATTTTATATATTTAAATATTTGTTTTAATTATATCATACATTACATTAACAATAATAATAAAAACTAGGGATGCGTTCGAAACTAATATTTAAATACTCGGAACTGGGATCCAAAACTTTGTATTTCGAAACTCGAAACTATTGAAACTTGAAGCGTTGATTTTATTTCATAAGAGGAACTTCTTATTTTAAGAATTGGAATTAACACTTTTATATGAATTTTTATTTTATTTGTTTTTAAGTGAAACAAAATACAAACAAAAACATAACAATATACAAAAAATATTTAATTCAAATTCTTGTTTAAGAATATTAATATCCGATCTTTTTCTGAACCTAATCTACTTCTTTTGTCGATTATATGTACTGAAATATCTCAGTACATAATGTTGGTGTAACACCGATGGTATAATAAGATTTTTTTTTCTTATAATTTTTTTAGATTTGGATATTTTATATTATCATTTTCTAAAATTACGGTCGCACATCTGCTCATATCCTTAAAAAATCACGTCCGCGAAAGATTTCGCACTGAACATTCAACATACACATGAATCAAACATTCTTTATTCACGCTGCGAAGAATTCTTTATTCATTGATTTTATACCTTTTTTTACCTGAGTTTCGAGAGTTTCGAGGTTTCGATGTTTCAAGTAATCCATCCTAATAAAAACATTCTATTAACCTGACAATGTAATCGTTTACGTTGAGATAAAGTCGCAGAAATTTCTTTCAATATATAATCCTGAGTAAGTGGCTGTGGTGGATTTGATATACCATTCGTATTTGCGAGATTACTATACTTCTCTTGTAATTCTTGATGTCTAAGAGCAGTTAATCTCGATTGTTCACTTTCCATAGATGCAACCTGGGCCTGTAGCTTACTTGCTTTAGCTTGCAATTGTTTATGTCTAAGAACAATTTCCTTAGCTTTTGCAAGTAAATCTCCAGGCGATGTCGCATTTATACCTAACTCGGTCATTCTTGCTTTTAAAAGTGCTACGCTATCATCAATTAATACTTTTATTTGTTTCTCTAATTGTGCCGCTCTTGATTGTAATTTTGAATTTCTTTCTCTTTCTTTTGCAATATCTGTATTAACTGATATTCTGTATGAAGGTGTTCTCATCGATTCTAACATAAGCATGAATTGGTCCCTGCATACAAAAATATATTTGTATAAATAATTGTATATACAAACAGTATATGTATATCAAAAATAAACATACCTGTACAAGTCCAAAAGTATCTGTAATGCATATGGAGTTGCGGACGGAGCAGGTGGTATACTAAGTTCTTCATGCACAGAGGTGGAATGTGACTGTAATGAAAGTGATAATGAAGACAGTTGTTGATCCACGCAACCAGGTGCGGGCGGTGGTTTCTTTCCCAAAGCTTGTGGAGATGTACTAAGCAATGTTTGACTATGCAGTAAGTCTAAGCCAGAAATATTAATTGTTTTCTTGGGCTTTGATTTCTTTACTCCTCTTCCTCTCTGTCTACCTCTAGCAGGAGGTCTAGTTATACCATTAGATTTCCTATTTAACTTTCTGCGGATCTTATTTGGTTGCCGGCGATTTTTAATATTACTTTCATCCGCATCTGAATCGCTATTTGTTCCTTGTTGCTCCGAATGATTCGGACTTTCTAACTGTCTTGAAAGATCTCGTTTAGCTCTGTCACCTCTTTCTCCTCTATTTATAATCTTATTACTATTGCTGGCAGTGTTATTTATCACAGAATCAGAATTTTCATCGCCACCTTGTTTATTATTCTTTAAGCGATGGAAATAACGTTCTAACTTAGTACGATCAATTACATGTAGATAATAAGACACTGGTTTACCAGTCCACGAGACAGAACCTTTTAGTGGTGACATTTCCGACACATGCATTATTGTACCAATATCTGTAAATAAAAAAAAACATATTTATCAATTTATTCCATGAATGTCTTAATTTCTACAAAAATATAATATGTTACCACTGAGATTTCTATCTGTTATGCGAAAATTGAGAGGGCAAAATGACTTTGACGATACAATCCGAGCTCCATCTCGTAAGTCAGCAAATCGTTCTTTTAGTTGATGATCCACCGTTGGACCAAATGCAAAATTATTAACAAACACTATCGTAGCTCCGGTAATACTTTCACGATGTTCATCAGCTAAAAAATCGCCTTTTACCAAACGATATTCGCCGCATCTTTTTCCATACCAATTCAACCATTTACGAAAGTTTACTTCCATACTCTAATATTTGACAGAAATAAGAAACTTGTAGAAATAATAATTCGATATTAGTTCAGCAATACTATCTTAAAAATAAAAAAAAAAAAAAAAATAACATACCTGTGCATATCTTGATGGTACATCAGCTCTTTCAACACCAATGCAAATTTTGCATAATGTTGCTGCAGCCATTTGAAGAACCACTTGACCAACTCCAGATCCCAAGTCAACAAAAACATCATCTTCTGTTACATCAATCTGATCAATCATTTGACATACAAGTTCATAACTTGTTTCTCCATATACCTCTGGTGAAAACGGCTCATATTGATTTAATTTGTCTGGTTCTACTACTGCTTGATTATATGTTTGTTGGAGTATGTGTTTTAGTAAACCTCGGCTGGGTCGTTTATTCAATCTTTGAGATGGTAAGCTGGTACCTTTCTCCTGTGTAAAATTATGCTAAATTATTGTAAACAGATTAAGGATTTAAATATAATTAGTTATTTTACTCACCAGTTGCACTAAACTATCAATTGCTCTATTAAATTTGTCACACAAATTTTTCATACTTTCATAATCTCTTGTGTCATAGTCACATAAAATATTATTTTCTAATGGTAGTTTCAGATCTGGCAAATCTTCGCAAACCCATCTCATTGTTTCAACAACATCAAGTGCACCATCGTGACGATCCTATAATTAGTTAGTAAAATCCATTTCATTCAAACATGTAAATTTTTTTAAAAATTATATAAAATTATTTCTTTTTCTCCATTTTAAAATTATTTAGTATTTAGCTTAAAAATTATTTGATTGTCAATATTTTTTAATCAACGGTAAGACCTTAGGTATACCTTAAATATATTTTGCAAAACTCTGTACACTGTGAACAGAATATAAGTTACATTGTAATAAAAATTTATAGCCTGCCTTCCTATTTCTTGACATTTCTTGCAGCTATAAATCAGTATTCTCTGATTTATGGTTCCGATACAAAGGTATTTGAACAAATAGAAATATTTCTTAGTCACGATAACACTAAAATTATAAAAGATATAAAATAAATAATAAACATAGATAGAAAGAACAATTATCAATAAACAATTTATACAAAATAGATTTACAGGACATCATTTTCAGATATACCGAAGGATACATCATTTTTCCTCTATGTATACACAGGATATACAGCAATCAATTAAAGATCACGTATACAACAAACGAATTATTAATAATCATACGATACGAAGAATTAAGAGTGTTTTCTGATTCTAGAACAAAATAAATGTGACAGCGTGACAAAATAACGGTGGGAGAGATTCGCGTCGTGCAAATACACGGTACGATCAGCTGTGAGAACGAGTGTTAAACGACGGATCACATAGCAGCACTTCACATATCTCGCACCAGTATTACGTATTTCCCAGAGAGATAGAATAATTTCAAGTGTACAATTGACTGAATACTCACAGATCCGGATCCAGAGGTGAGGGGCCATTGATAGACGATCGGTTCTGCTCCGGCTGGCGAGTGCAGGCGCAGCTCCATTTTAGCAGGGCCGTCGTCTTCGTCCTCGTCCCCGTCGTCGTCGCCGTCCACTTCTTTAATAAGTCGTTTCTTTCGAAATCCCAGCTCAGGATCGTGTGACGTAACCACTTGGTTTAACCGTTCGGTGGAGGATCGTGATCGCTCGTCCTCCCCGCACTAGGACACTACCACTACGTAGACGACGCTCGCGGATCCCCCCGCTCCGCGGTTACTTCCCCGAACATGAAAAGACACGAAGGGCCACCTTCAGGGACCGTCAACCCACAGGAACAATCGTTAGCCTTGAGGGCAAGCATCCAGCATTCGACGCGACGATGGGGAGGGCGAATGGAACACGCCGAAACGGCCACCAAGGAACACAGAACACGAGGCGCACAACAGAAAAAACACTGTCAGACTATTGTGCTCAGCTCAAGAAACAGCGGTTTGGGGGGGGATGACGACATCAAAACATGGCGTCATGCCTCTTCCTTCTACCGTATCGTGCTCGTGCGGCAGCACATCCGGGTGTTCCGCGCCAACTTGTTCCACTGCGCATGCGTCTCGGGAACCGTTGAACTTTCGACCGCGGATACAACTTTCTTGTTGTGTTGTTATTATCCCACATTCCCTTCCAATGTCATTTCATGTATGTTTTACCTTTGCAACAGAATAAATACAATAAACATGAATTTCAACCTGTTAATGACATCGATCGAACCATTAAAAAAAATTATATTGTACATTTTTTGCACAATATAATACAGTATGATACAACGACCGACGTATTTATGATTAGAAAAATTCTGTTTACCGAATAAAGTTTAAAATGTCAAGAGCATGTAATGTATAATGTTTGTAAACTTTTGTTTCCTTTGTTTAGTATATATATATATAAAGTTGTTTCGTTTTTTAAAGAAAAGGTCTATCTATGCACATGGTCATACATAGTGAAGAGCGATAGATATCGATATTTCTAGAAGCGCAATTACATTTACAGTATGGTATGACCTATTGGTAAAACATGGTATTTGTCACGTAGGCAATCTCGTACACAAGTACCAGCGCCTCTGTAGATAATGTACAGAACTTTAGTTTTGTTACTTAAGGTCATTGTATTATGTAATAAAATCAAAGCTGCGCAGGGCAAAGGATGTTCATTTGACAAAATTGTGTAACATGATATCGAAATAAACATACCACATATTTTATAAAATATCAATAAGAAAATAGTACTTAATGTTTCATATACCTGTGAAAATATTCGCCGATGTTTTGATACATCTTACGGGGTTCATGCGAACTAAAAGGAACGGTTACCACTGAATGACGTGTTGCATATATTTCTTGATAGTAAATTGTAAATATATTAAAACTAGGTTAATTAGGTAACACAATAAACGTGTAGCCATGACGGATGAACTGAAATTAGATCACCGTGCAAAAAAAAGGATCAAAGAGGTTAAAAGGAAAGCAAGACCAGGTAAACATATCATAACCTAATTTTATAACCTATACGTTGACGTGATATGGACGTAAATTACTTTTAACAAGCAATTCTTCACGAATTATTTTATATTACTAGTATGACTAGAAGTAATTGAGTCACCGTTTGTCTTCTTGTGACGCTCGTCGTTATAAACAGAATTTGGATATGTGATACAAGACCGAACTATCTTTGCCGACCTTGGATGATGTAACTTCAAATTTACTGAAAGTATTACGATAACAATGTAATATAATGCACTTATTCATAAATAGTTTACTGTTTCAATTATTGTATAAGCATTAAATATCTTTCATTACATAGTATCAGTAATACATACAAATACAATAAATCTTCATTGTTTACATAATATATTTTATTATTTTTATATTATTAAGACGTCCCATTGTTTTAAACATTGCTCTTATTCTTTCCTTTACAATAATTAAATGTTTCTTCTAGAACTTGGTGATAAAGCTGCTTGGATCCAACATGGCTACAGTAAAAAGTTTGAATCATTTTGGAATTTTATGGATAATGTGGATCGTATTGACGAATCTAAGGTATCTACAGAGGAATTTATAGAAAAATATGAAAAACCTTACAAACCTGTGATAATACAAGGTGTTCAAAATGGTTGGAAAGCCCTGTATAAGTGGACTATAGAGGTACATGTTAAATACGACAAACAACAAAATATGATATCAATATTTATGGCTAATAATTTTCTACTAAAATACAGAGGTTAATAAAAAAATACAGAAATCAAAAGTTTAAATGTGGCGAAGACAATGAAGGATATAGTGTAAAAATGAAGATGAAATATTATGTACGCTATATGCTTAATAATGAAGATGATTCACCTTTGTACATCTTTGATAGTTCCTTTGGTGAACATCCTAGACGAAAAAAATTACTAGAAGATTATGTTATTCCTAAATATTTCCGTGATGACTTGTTCCAATATGCGGGAGAACATAGAAGACCGCCATATCGCTGGTTCGTTATGGGACCTGCAAGATCTGGTAAGTATGTTGATTATCTACATAAAATCAGGTACAAAAATTATAGTAATGATGTTATATGTTTTTAAAAATATCTATATAAATAACTGCTTTATCTAAACAATTATTTTAGACTACATTATGAATAAGTAATGTGAATACAGGTACAGGCATACATATAGATCCATTAGGAACGAGTGCCTGGAATGCACTGATTTCCGGACATAAGCGATGGTGTTTATTTCCTACACATACACCGCGAGAACTTCTTAAAGTATCTGCAGCTGAAGGCGGTAAACAACGAGATGAAGCTATTACATGGTTTTCTGTTATTTATCCGCGTACAAAATTGCCTACTTGGCCACAAGATTGTTTACCCATAGAAATTTTACAAAATCCTGGTGAAACTGTCTTTGTTCCTGGTGGTTGGTGGCATGTTGTTTTAAATCTTGATGAAACTATAGCAGTCACTCAAAATTTTTGTTCCCGTACGAATTTTCCCGTAGTGTGGCATAAAACAGTAAGAATTTACATATAAAAAAAATAAATACATTTAATTTACATGTATAATTTTATATGTCTACTAATTTTATTGTAGGTACGGGGAAGACCAAAATTATCACGTAAATGGTTAAAAGTACTCAGGGATAAAGAATCAGAATTAGCAGCATTAGCTGAAACTATAGATGTAAAAGAAGAAACAGGTATTGCCAGTGATTCTTCCAGTGGTTCTTCAAGTAGTTCTTCAAGTAGTAGTAGTAGTAGTCAATCAGAAGACAGTGCCGACGATAGCGGTCAAGAATCATTGACAACACATAAAAAGAAGAAGAGGTATATTTATTATTATTTTATATATATTTTTTGAATTGAAAGAAATCCATGTTTAATATTGTTATTAATCTATTTATTTTTTTGTAATTATAATTAGACATAATACTGTTTTTAAATTTTTAGAAGAAAACTAAATAATAGCCAACCCTGACAATATCAAGCATATGGGACCTACAGAGACCTCAGACTGTACAGTATTAACCAACAATTATTGTTCATACTAAGAGTATATATTATAATTATTACCACCTTTATGTTCATAATAAAATAAATGCTAGTAATACCAAACTTGTTCTTATTAAGTAAATTTGTTTAAGTTCTATACTTTATTCCCGATAATGCACTTAATTTTTGCTAAATCAATTCTTGTTTAATATTATGTCTTTGGACTTCATATTTTTATATACTATAGAAATGCTTTTTTGTTATTTAAAAATTACATTTATAAATTCTGTATTAAATGCTCATCATATTCATTAAGGCAGTATACGCGAAAGTTAAGTTATAAAATATCTAAAGTCAAACAATACATCCATGTATAATTTCAAACATAAAATATCGAAATTAGCAGGCAATAGTCAGGTGCATTATCATTACAAATCTTCACATTAATTGTCTATTATGTTATAAATTAATATAAACTAACAAATAAATAAAAAATAGTATAGTTACAAAATAAATACAAGATTTCCAATGAGTGCATGTATTAGCTTTTCAATGAGTTGCTTCTTTGGAAAGTTCTTGCATCTCTCTTATAGTAGCTCCACAGTCTCACCGTTCCGTCACTTCGTTGATATGGTGACCATGCAAAGCACCAAATTGGAGTGTAAACAACATAGAAGCAAAGTAATACAAAAAATTAAATTAAACTTTCATATTCGTTAACTTATACAAGTTAAAGATTATGACAGAAGTATTATTTTCTACTACAAGTTCATTCAATCAAACAAGTATTTTACACAGAATACATTCATGACTGCAACCACATTATTAGTGATAAATTTTTACTAAAAATTTGCACAAATACTTTCAAAAAGCAATACTTGGTACACGCAACTTTGATAGAAACGAATGATTATTGATCAGAAAAAGAAATATTAAACTTAAAAAAAAAATCATTAAATTATTCTTTTATGTTCAATAACTAATCTAATGTGTGATGTCAATAAATAATTTTACAGAAATTTAAAGCGCATTTCCGATTTCCATTACATCCGAATAGTACATAATTACATATCAAAGCGTTTGAAGCAGGAAATTAAAGTTATTATTATTTTATGATTTATCTTTTCATTGTATTAAGTAATAATTTCGAAACCATTGTAAATGTTAGCAAATCAACCATTTGTTTTTATAAACAATTAACAAGTCAGAACTTTATCCAATAAAGTTTATGACAAACATGTCCACATATTTCATAAGACAGTAAAGTGGACAAGCATGCGCATTACCACATCAACAAATTATAAATGCAAAAGAATATTATGCAGCAAAATAGAAAAATAAGTTAAAGAGAAACTGTGGAAATAGACATGGATAATGAGGAATCGGGAATACGCCACAGCTTCACCTCTCCAGAGCTGTAATCAACATTTGAGATGTTATTCCATCCAAGAAAGTTATGATATATACTGAACCCGAGCAGATATTAACTTAAAATAATTTATCTAATCAACTCTTTAAAGTTTTTTTATTTTTACAATATTGCAGCTTATATTTCCAATATGCTTCGGGTCAGTTTAATATGAGTAATAATACTAAGTATACTTACTTGCTTGCAGTAAAAACATGATGCTGATTAGTCGTTACAGCATTAATAGCAGTACTGTGTGCTCGAACTTCTCCTATTGGAGTACATTCTGCTTGATCCTTTGGTACAGACCAGGCTTTTAACACACCTCCTCGGCATCCAGATATCATTATAGATCCATTATTAATCATACATAAACCCAAGATCCAATCTTTATGAGCATTATTCAATGATTGGACTAATTCCATTCTGCTCAAGTCCCATCGTTTAATGCACATATCCCTTGATCCTAAAAATTATAAATTTTAAAAATATTTTAAATGTATAAAAGATGATATTAAAGAAAACTAATTTTAAAAATACTTGCCAGAAAACAATGTTGACTCATAAGTTGTTAAACATTGAACACCGTCGTAATGTGGAGGTGCCAAACTAACCGATTGTCCGGATGTATTTGGTTCAACAAGAGATATCAGGTGATCTTTGCTACCTGTTATCACTCTACCATCATCTGCGACAGCCAAGCACATTACTGCTGCAGTATGTGGTGTACTTAATCTTCCAGTATGACTCAATTTACGGAGATCCCATATTCTGACTTTATCGCTAGATGCGGTATATAATTCTTGCTCGTCTATGCTGAGGACTAAATCATTGATAGTTGTTTCACCAACAGGAACTTGAAGTACTCTAGATGGAGTTGATAATGCAATTGGTCCACTTTGAGCTTGACCAGATGAAAATAAAGTTTTTACGCAATTATTTCCTGCCCGCAAGTCCCAGACTTTCACATATGCTGAAGAAACGCTAAATAATAAATTATACATTGGTGAATATTTTACTGCTACAACGTTATTCGGATGACCAGTTAATGTGAGATTTTCGATTCCTGTTCCTAAATCCCATATTTTCACAGTTCGATCTAAAAATATACATGATCAATATAAAGATTCATATAGATTCATACGTTGTTAAATGTTTGTTTTACATTTAATACCTTTTGAACCGCTGAAAAGCAAATCAGAAGTTGCGCATATCGTCAATACTGCTTTGCTATGACCTTCAGCAACGTGAGTGCATTGCAAAACTGCTCGTGGCTGTGTCTAAGAAAATATATATCATGTACAAATAATAGAACACTGCATTTGTACTATACTTACCTTGCCTTGATATTGAGAAATAATTCCTTTCATAGGTTGCGGATCTGTTGATGTTGGTTGTCTACTTGCTGTTAGCCTGGAGAAAACATTTTCTTCTCGACTGTTGAATCGTCGGTATGTAGTCGGAGATCCAGGAGGTGATGATACATCTGTATGTGCTACCTGTTCCCTAGTTGAGGGTTTGTTATGTTAGCGTGTTAGTTAGCCGGGTATCTTGTCAATTTTAATCCAGGATAAGCTATATTTTTTTTTTAAGATAACATGAATCATGCAAGTGCACAATTACAAATTGATTTAATATAATTAATAAGAATGTGCTGAATTATAAATATATTAATCTGTATTACATTAAATATATTACAACCTAAGAAAATATTGCACATTAATATTTGAAAAATAAAAGATATAATGATTAATTTATGAGAGAATCATAACAAATAAACATCATGATTTGTTATAAAGAATGTACAAAGAAATATAAATAAAATTTCTGCCAAGGGACTTTTTAAAAGTATTTTCATAGGAGAGTGTACCTTAAGTGTTTGTGCTTTTATTTATTAATTGACATGTATACAAAATAGCTGCTTACATATATACAAATTTGTAATTTTTTTGTGAAATAACGTGTTTTATACAAATAGAAATTTTTGCAGTATTTATACATATTTATATTAGAGAGAAATAAAAATGCATATAAATATAATACATTAAATAGGTTGCTTTGTGTTAAAACAAGCATTACAAGGTACCTGCAGTCAGAACAATAAATAAAATATTATTACCAAATTTCCCGAAAACTAAACAATTTTCAAATGCATTTTGTGTGAGATATAAAATTTTGTACAAATTGTATCTTCTTATTTTTTAAATTATTAGTTTGAAATAAATTTTACTTGTATAAACAAAATATAGAAACAAACGAAATAATCATTTAATTAATTAATAAAGTATATTGGTTTCCTTAATACATATTTTCTTATATCTTAATGATACTGTCTTTGTATTATAATATTTATACCAAAAGAAATTGTATGACCGATTTATCTTTGTTGATTACTGTTCAAAACAAAATTAAAATTTCATGATAAAAATATCAATAAATGCACTTGTTGAGAATGATACAGATTTTTTTAAGAAAGGAATTCAACCAGTAGTGCATGAAATAAGGCGTCAAGACAAAGATATACAAAGAATATAAAAATTAAGACGTGCTGCAGGATTATCACTCACATGGAGCCTCCACCAGGATGAAGTGGTCGTCGCAACGGCCTTGGTGATGTACTATCACGTCGACTCAGAGTTGGAGATCCACCAGTTATATTACCATGACTTCTAGTAAAGACCAATCCTCTTATAAAAAAAAAATTTTGGTTTTACATTCCACATATTATATGATTAATTATTATATAATTATACTTACTTTAAGCTACCAGGCGCACTAGGTACTCTTGTAAGTGGATGATTATGATTTTGACTTTGTTCCTCTGTCTTTAAATTATCTGGATTAGCTTGAACTCCATAAAGGAGCTCCTGAGGTTGTGTAGTCCTTCGCCTTACTTTATTGTTACGTTGCTTTTCCTCCCCGACAATAACTTGACTATAATTTTCACTAATATTTCAAATTAAATACATATGTTGTTTATAAATATTGCTAAAAAATATCAAAAAATAATATAAAACTTACTTATCTGGTGACGAACTCCTAGAACTGGGTGGACTATAATTCATTGTACTGTGATGATTATTTGTAAGCGATAAAAGATCTCTATCTCGCAACACATGCTCCAATAACTGATGTTGTACATCACTTTCTTGTGCTACTTGATTTAATCTCGATTCCATATCGCGAACTTCAAGCTGTTTTTGAGCAGCCACGCAACTTTGCTCAACAGTAAAAGCTAACATTCTTTGTAACAAATATTGAGCTTCATCTACCGACTGAATCGTCGATATGAGGGCTTCAACACCAGGTTCGCCTTCAGCTTCTCCATCTCCCATTTCCATCATATCACGTTGACATTCAGAGATACTATCCTGTAAAAAATAACTTAAAGAACAAAGTAACATTAACCTTATGAATATAAGAAAAGAAAGTTACCTGTAAATAGCTAATTTTACTTCTCACATTATCAATTTCTTCATCTATATCGGCCGTGTCGTCCCTCGAAGCTGCTATGGTATTTCTGTGTTTCTGAAGTTTTTCAAGTTCTCTACCTAGTTCTTCTCGTTCTTGAAGAAGTCTTTCCATTTCTCTCTCCGTTTCTGCCGCTGCTTGCTTGGCCAATGCTTGCTTAGCAATAGTTCTTTCAAATGTTTGCCATCTTTGTTTTAATGCTTTTGGATTAATTGGTTTAGGTGGTGCTCTACCCGCAGCTTTTTGACTTAGACCTCTGTCTCGTTTTCTTAATGCTGAAACTTCTTCTTGTTTGCGTCTAAGCACTACTTCTTTCATTCTCTTATCTGCCTCAAGCGTTCGAATCATATTTGCATTCTTCCTGCTTTCCTTACGCAATTGTGCTATTTCTCTATTACGTCTCAACTCATTTTCTTTGTGTCTCTGCGCTTCTTCACGCATTTTATTCAAAAGTTTTACTTTTGCTCGCTTCATTTCTGCCAGTTCATTTCGTAGTCCTCTTAACCTACTTTCATTTTGAGACTGACTTTTAAGTAGCCTCGCATGTTCTTTCTTTGCAGATTGCAGAAGCCGCACTTCTTTTTGCATTGCAGAAAGTTTCTTTTCATATTCATCGCGTAATTTTTTTACTTTTTCTGTCGGTGGTGTTGGCTGCTGTTGTAATGATTGCAGCACCTTGTCTCTTTCTTCCTGAGTATCTCTGATTCGAGCTTGTAACTGAGCAAGTTTATCTTCATAATGTTGCTTCATAGTTTGTAAACGTCGTTGAGAAAGTTCAAGTTCTTGTATTAATCGTTGTTTTACATCAATGTCTGATGTTAAAGCTTCCAATTCACGACCCATAGCTGCCTCTTCTTCATCTTCTTCTACAAAACATTTACGCATTTTCTTAAAATATCATAATAATATTAAAAATATAATAATAAAATTATAAAATACACACACACACACACACACACACACACACACACACATGTATATACCTTTCCTATCAGAATCATCATCCGAATCGTCTTCGCTTACAGAATCCTGACCTGCTTCTGCATCATCACCTTCTGTTTCATCTCCTGTTTTACCAGTAATGTTAGAAGTATGTCCATGTTGTTCCTTCAATACAGTCAATGTTTCAATTTCTTTTTGTAATTCTTTCTTAGCATCATTTAATACTGACGTAGAATCACTATGGAATATGTATCCAGAATCACCATAGGGATTAGCTGCATTAACCTGTGTAAATTAAAATACTATTAGGGAATCAGTTGTTATGCTGATCAATAATATATACATGCCATTATACCTGTATTTGTCGTTTCTTTAATTGTTGATACATAGCTTCTGCTTCTAAAAGGCGGGCTCTTAACTCTTCTATTTCTTGCAAGTATCCTTGTATTAAGCTAGTCACTTCTGGATTTTCATTAGTTGATGATATCCACTGACCAGCAGCTTTTTCTGCCTGCAGAAGGACATTTTTCGCTGTCAATGCTTCAACTGTTTCTGAGAGGGCTTTCACTCTGGTACGAAGGCTTTGCAATTCACTATTCAACATTTGATTTTCATGCCAAGCATCGTTTATACCATCTTCACCAACAACTCTTTTGCCTAAAAAGAAATAAATAATAAATAAATTTTACATAATATAAAAATCTATATTATATATCTTATATTTTATACATTCACCTTGTCTATATTCCATTAATTCTAATTGAAGCTGCTGTATTTCTCTTCTAAGTGAAGCAATTGTTCTTGAACTCTTATCCTGATTAATTGTAACTTTGTTCTTTATATTTCTTGCTCTATTTGCATATTTCAAAGTACTTAAAGTTTCCATAAAATCTCTATCACTTGGTGACACACAGGCTATCATAACAGTTTGACTATTACCTACGATTATTATGCATAAATGTTTAAATCATTATATATTAATGGATTAATACAATAAAAATAAAATAAAATATAGTTTATATGCATTCAATATTTTATTACCTCCTAGTGAATCTTGAAGCAGCCTTGTTAGCTTTGAATCTCTGTATGGTACATGTAAAGCTCTTTTTGTTTTATCACCAAGTGCAGAAATTACATTACCTAGAGCCAACTATAATGTATAAAGTAATTAATGATATTGATGATTATAATAATTCTCTTAAAGAATTATCAGCACATTACCAATCCGCAATTTATAGAAATCCCCTCTTTTGCTCTATCTCCTGTAGCACCAGTTCTTTTCAGCCTTTCTGATCCAGCTAAGTCTACGAAATGAAATTTTGCAGTTAAAGTTTCGAATTCACTGGCAGGTTCAGAACCACTTGTATCAACATCAGCATCTGGATCTTCAACTTTTATGTATCTCTGCTGCTTTATGTACAAAGTAAATATTGCGTGTGATCTTGATGACTGAGTATTCATTTGGGTAGATCCGGTTGTACGTGACAATGCTCCTAATCTTAAATATTCTAATGCTTCCTCTGGACTAGTAACAATTCGTGGTTCTACTCCAGCTAAATGAATATTGCCCGAGGGATCCTCATGAATACGAGCACCACCTCTAGGACCACCAGGTCCTAGTAAATCTTTCAAATCCTCATTATACAATTCCAAAAATTGTGCTGTAATCTATTGTAACACAAAGAAATTAATTTATATAGGAGAAATATTTCATTTTATGAGATATTAAATTTCACTTTCAATCTCATTGAAGTGAATATCGATTTAGAAGCTGTACATAAAACTATTTCTTTGCCAACCTTAAATTCAGGAGGCATTTGTGTACGTTCTCTAGCATGCTGTTGTTTTTCAACAACACCATTGAATAAATGTCTGATAGCTCTTGGAATAATTCCAACCACAGTTTCATCTACTTCTACATCAAATCCAGTACCCATAGTATATGTTTTGCCAGAGCCAGTTTGGCCATATGCAAGAACAGTCGCATTATATCCATCTAATGCACCTTCTACCAAACGTGCAACACATGTTTCATAAATTGTGCTTTGTCCAATACCAGTATCAAATACATAATCATATGTAAAGGCCTTGTCTGGTCCAAGAAAGACTTGGGGTTCTCCCGGAGATACTTGAGTACAAATTCTACACATGTCAATTACTTCGCGTGCTACTTGAGGCCTTATTCTGCAATTAATAACAATAAATTATAAATTAGCAATATTCCTTAATAAAAAAAATATTTACAATTGTAAACATAATGTTTATTTTTTGTACATAAATTGTTTTTATTCGTGTATAATTTACTAAGTCAAAGTTACATTTAAAATATAATTGACATCATTTATATATAATGTACTAAGTTAAAGTTACGTTTAAAATGTAATTGACATCATTCATATATAATCTACTAAGTTAAAATTACGTTTAAAATATAATTGACACGCGTCAGCTGTTATTCCAAAAATCCCGCGCGATGGATAGGAAGAAGTGTACATAATAAAATGCGTGAATATATAATTAAAAAAAAAAAAGAATGACTTCGAAACGTTCCAATAAGGAAGGCTAAATGGATAAAAGTAGGAATGATTAATAAAAACAAATGGAAGTTGAACGAAGGGGATGTAAAAGGGGAGAAGTAAATTTCATTCATCAGAAATCGAGATGTACATTCATTATACAACCGGTAACGAAGCCTACGCATTCGATTCTTTAAAAGGAGATATTATGCGATTAAAACACATAGTGCAGTACTGCGTAAAAAAACAATGCTGACATCATTTTATAACTACGAGATAGTTTCGTCGGTAACAGGTAGATATGAAAATATTACTTTTACCTATAATAATAATAATAATAGATAATAATATATAATAATAATATTTTCATACGAAACGGGGGAAAAAATGTTATTTTTTACGTATGTATGCGTTTTTTTTCTAGTAGAGTATAGTTTCTTAAAGATTAACAAAGAGCTACGTGTATTCAGATATAACTGTCTATGTCGACAATTGATTTGTGTAACTGTTTTATTAAGAACATTTCGAAGTGGTCGGAGAAATCTACGACCACTTCGAAACGGTCTAGATAATGGAATTTTCTAAAATCATGAAAGTGTAACAAGAATCAACGTATCTCGCAATTTTAATTATCGTTAACGATAAAATTCTAATTGAAAGAAATAATCTATCTGCGTGATGGATAGATTATTCATCGAGGGGAAGAAACGTTATTTGCAATGACAGTAGACGTAAGTAGGCGTGAATGTATTAAAACGACAGCAGGCATAAAGAAACGAAATTTTCAAATTTTAAATTCAAATAACACTTCCCGCGAATTTTAAAGTTATTAATTAACTAAATCGCGACAACGTCGTAAACTGTCACAACGCGTATGTCTCCTCTTGTTAGCTTGCGTCAATGTAGACGCTGCATGATAGATCGGTCTCAAAAAAAAAACATTCCGATGAATTAGCCCGTTTTTATAGGAACTTTAACTTACCGTACGGCAACGCGTACACTCGTATCGTCGGACATCATCGATCCTTTAGTATTGTGCGGCTCTGTAGGATGCGAAAGCAGAGAAAACAAAACTTTATCGGAGAAATTAACGTGAGATTAGGCCGAAACTATTAGGCGATATGGGGCTACGATTTTTCAATACGCAAATATACTGAATGCGCACGCGTTACTAGATGCGGCGACCGTGGAAATTCCACATTTTTCGTTGTGGACGCGCGCACAGACGATCGTGTACTCCAATTAAACATTTCTCATAACTGAGAGGAAAAAATCTGCACACCAGTCGTGTCAACCCGTGGACTATACGGATTTCGAACTGAAATCATTCGTGACAGACATTTTTGATTCTTTACGGCGTAACTCGCCGCGTGACGCCATCTCATCAGCAGTTGTGGAAACTATTGACAATCCTCTTGTCCCTCGAAGATTATCGACGGTTTTCTATTTTTGCACTGCTGTCTCACGACTGCTGTGCTCGACTCGATGCAGAAAAAGTCAATAATGGAATCACAGACGAGGTATATAGGGATAGACCGCACATCCCCACCATATAAATTTTTAAATTAGTGAAAAAAAGTAAAAACAACGTTTATGGGAAAAATTCTTGACAACATAAAAGTCAAATTGATCAATGCCAGAGTCTAATTATTTATACTCTTATATTAATTAATTATAAGAATAACTAAGAGTAATTATATAATTGAATGTATAATGTGATAAAATAATTTGGTATTTAAAAAAGGAGCGAAATAATTAATGTAGTTAATAAAGTAGTAATTGGACTAGATTGCTAAAGAAAGCATCTACATTATCTACCTGTTATTCAGCTATAGTGATCGTTACTTCCGCAGAATTGAAATTCAGCGCCATCTACATTCTCTCAATCGTTCCGCCGAAAGGTGCGTTTCTGATAAACCGACGCCAACTTTATTAAAACTCTTTAAAGATTAGAAAATTTATAAATTGTTATTTCATTTATTTGTTACTATGGAGATATTTGATAAATGTATATATAGTTGGCATCAAACAAATTATTCTTCATTCGTCATTTCTTATTCCTTATTAGTTAATATATATTAGTTAATATATATTGTTACATTAATATTTAATATAATTTATAAAAAGATAATACAAAGTTATTTATTTAAATTTCTAGTACGTTGATTGAGCAAAATTATCATCATCGTAGTGATGGAACAAATTTTCATTTGCAAATAAAAGACTAATTAAAACAAAAAATTCGTAAACTGTTTTAATTGCGTTCTACAAATTTGACTCTCAACTTTCTTCCTATGTTCTATTTAACGTACGAAATGCATATGTAAAAATTTGCAAATTTTATTCATTAGATTGAAACACATGCTTAGGGAATTATATAATTTGTGAAGTAAAGGGAACGTTAAATATATATATATTCTGTTTCTGACCTGTGAAATTATTCAAACTTTTATAAAATCCATATGTATATGAAATACTTTTTTTCTGTATTTACAATACAAATTTTCTATAGTTATTTAAACGTTATTGAAACGTCACGCTAATCACGATACATGCATGAAAGATAATATACTATTTGGTGATGTAATCATCAGGGTTAAATCACAATAGAATATCATATAACGTAATTTGGTTACATGTACGCGGTTACAAATTAGAAGGATTTATGTTCCATTTGTATCATTACGATTTTATTTCAATGTTATTAAAAAAATTACTATTTTCTTTTTCAATAAAAAAATGGGTACCAAAGGTATCAAATTGAATAGGTCGTTACTAACATACAATTATCGCGAAGAGAAGAGAAGAGATATATGTATGTGAAAAAGTTAGTAGAACTTTGTGGTGCTACTTCGTTGTTGGGTAATCAGCAATATTCTGGTGTCGTCCTTTTTTTAAATTAGGATTTTTCATATATTTTTTTCTTCGTTTAATCAACAATTGTGGTTTAATTTTTTTTTTAGCCGTGTATCAGCTTCGCCCAAACGTAAACGATGGATCATCAAATATTTAAAATATACAATCAGGAAGACTTTAGCAGAATTACAAGAGGTATTAAAGTGGCACAATGCATGCAATCGCGATCGTCATCTGGTAATTATATTCGGAATATTCTTTTTTACTTAAACGTTGAATTAATCGGAATTACGTTTGTACATGAACGCTTATTATTAAAATTATTTATTTATATATTTGAGAACTGAAGATATTTACCAAATATTCTAACCATTTCATTTGTTTGTTGTTTAATTACGAGTTGAATGATGTTAGAATTTATAAATCACAGAAATCACATGTTTTGAGGTTAGATTATCATAAATGATGATTAGTTGATAATATGATATATAAATATGAGCACTATTTTTATATTAGTTTCAGAAAGTGAGAGAATACTAAGTCAACTTGATGATTTAGTTGTATCTGATTCTTTAAGTTGTTCATTTTGCAACACTGTATTCGAAAATAAGACGCAGCAAAGACTTCACTATAAATTAGATTGGCATCGGTATAATTTAAAACAGCGTTTAAATGGATTGAAACCTATTAACGAAGATAAATTTAGTCTCTTAGCTGATGAAGGTATATTCAAGGAGTTACTACTGAATCTTTTTTGCATAATTCTGACATTTAATATGAAAAACATATTAAAACGTTAACACATTGTAGGCAATGTTTCAAGCTTATCTGGAAGTGATGTAGATTCTGAAAATGAAGATGAGACCTCAGAAGCAGGCAGTGGGCAATGTGAAACTAAAACTTTGATTAAGAACAAGAAAATTGAAAAAAAAGGGAAAAATATAGAATTAGTTTCTGATAGTTCCGACACAGAATATTCTGATGATGTCATCAAAGAGAAGAAAGTTGAGGCTTTACTGGTTACTGCTAGTCGTCATTCAAAAGTGTTTTTTGAAAATGACGATGGAAATATATTTAGTATATACAGGTGTTTACTTCACAATAAGAAGGTCTGTTTATTTATAATGCTCGAAGGATATGATTTTATGATTTCTCTCTAAGTGTAGACATGCTTGTCTATTATTTTGTAATTTGATCTACTTTGTTAGAATCATTCGGCATGTCTATACTTGCCAGATCAGGAGAGATGCAATTACATTTTAGGATAT
Organism: Melipona quadrifasciata; assembly: GCA_001276565.1. Taxonomy (NCBI): domain Eukaryota; kingdom Metazoa; phylum Arthropoda; class Insecta; order Hymenoptera; family Apidae; genus Melipona; species Melipona quadrifasciata. The sequence continues at coordinate 104,757 of KQ435848.1, forward strand.
TCCAGAGGTAGACAATGATATGATCGCTCAGGCATTAAACAGTGGAAAAGAAACAACATGGACTGTCATCATGATTGGAGGAGGACATTTTGCTGCAGCTGTGTTCCAAAGTATTTGTTTTAACGTGTAAATAGGTATTTTGAGTGGAATTATATATAAGTACTTTTTGTTTCTTTTGTTTTAGATGGGGAACCTATCGTGCACAAAACATTTCATTCTTATACCGTACGTGCAAAACAAGGTTTTGCTCAAAGTTCACGTACAGCAACTAATCATGCAAAGAGTGCTGGAGCTAGTTTGCGTCGTTATAATGAAGCATCTCTTCTTCAGGTATTTAGTTTATAAATTTAAATAGAAACTATTTTTATGACGTTCATTAATTATGTTCATTTTCAGCATGTGCAAGATATACTTGAATCATGGTCATCTTATATCAATAATTCCTCTTTAATTTTATATAGAGCGGTTGGTCCGTATAATCGTACTGTGTTATTTGGAGGAAAAAATCCACCTTTAGATAAGAATGATTTAAGATTAAGACCGCTACCTTTTCCTACTCGTAGAGCAACATTTAGCGAAGTTAAAAGAGTGTATGATGTTTTAAGTTCCATGGAAATTTATGGTGCGATTTTAATAATATTGTGTTTTAAATATTTAAGCGTACTAATTTTATATATTAATGATGTATGTTGTAGGTTCTGCATC
>KQ435848.1:116841-130988 GCA_001276565.1 Melipona quadrifasciata
AATATGTCACGTTTCACCGATCATGCGACTCTAATCGCTATCTCGAACCTTGAATTTACCAAGTGCCCGAATAACTCCCCGTGATTCGAAAGCGAATTAAGATTTACAGAAAATCGCGCGGGATCGTTATAATCGTTACGAATCGTCCGGCGTAAATTTCTATTCCGATCTACATTTAGGTCGAGCCGAGGCTGCTCTCACATTCCGGTTCTTATCTCGAAGCAAAGTGAGAAAAGCGCGCTAGCGGTGCCTTGATTAGACCCGTTGCCCATTTGTTTTCATTGGCCTGGTACGTTAAAGGGTTCCCTTTCTTTGGAAGAATTGGCTTTCGCCACCGAGTCACGTACACCGGAAAGATCAAGTGATCTTCGAGGTGAAACGATTTTACTGTATCGCGTGCGAAGCTATCCGAACGCGTTCGCTTCGTACGCACGGATACTTTTTATTTAATTTGCAACGCAGGTGAACGGTTTGAGGGAAAAGCTAACAACACGCTGCGTGATAATACCTCAGGGTATTGCCGTTGGTGTAAATAAAGAACGCAACCTCGGATCTTTCGAGCTGCATCCGCGTGACGACCTTCCCCAAGTCTGTGGCGATTGTTACCTGTAAGAAGTTTAGAACCGTAATCAATCACAGTGCGAGGCAAAGAAAGAGTGAAAAAAGAAAAAAATTAATAGTAAAAGAGTTGACACGTAGCAACGTCGATCAAACGTCGTTTTGAAAATTATTCCATCGTTGGACTGGATTAGGATAACACGAAACGCACGAAGATCGAACCGCTTTGTCGGGTTCGTGAAACTTTCGAAAGGAGATGAAACTAAATATAAGGGTAGGACAAAGTGGACAGAATAGAGTAGGCGAATACTTCCTAGATACACATTGTGTGGTCACTCGAACTCCTAAGTACCTAAATGGCCTTCCATCATACTTGCATCGCCTCTATGTTTACAGTATTACACGTACGAGTATTTCAACAATTATAGATCCGGTCATCGTGATAAAGCGTCGCGAAAAGCGATGGTGAAATGTCGCCTTCATTTTGCACTTTACTCGGGGAAAACGACGATTATCAAAACGAACGGACGTTGAAATTTCAGGATTAATACAATGTAATGGATAGTCGATAAACATCTGGAAAAAAATTAATTTAATCTTCGTCTTTGATCATTTTCGTTTTTTTCTAGCGTCTGACGATTATCATCAACGACGGTGTGGAGTGTTGACACGTTCGATCGTCGAGCATAAGAAACATCGAGCGAAACAACGTCAGATTTGCACACTCTATCCGTTGTACCAAGATTGCAACTGTGTTGACTCGATGTGATGACGATGGATCGGGACTTGTAAAATTATTGTTCAAAAACAAAAACTCCAACAAAAAATACTTCCTCTCTCTCTCTCTCTCTCTCTCTATTACTTCTAAAAAATCGATTGAAACGACTTTTCTGCAAAAAAAAAAAAAAGGAAAAGAAAAACTTAATACGCCGCGAATGCCGGAGGAATGGACGTAATCATTCCGTTGGTGGTATCGCGAACAATTTAATTTTAAGGAGCAAGGAACAAGAGGAGAAGGCGATACCTTTAAAAAATAAATTAAGTTCGTTCTCTTCGGTTTTCCTATAGATTTTAATTATGGAGGGCGTGGCAGAGCACAGCGACGCGAACGGGTATAAAACTCTCGACACGCTTAGCAGGACGATGGCAAACACAGAACGATGAAGATGGGGGCGAGGACGAGCGAGGAGGAGAACGCGCGTCCATTCTTTTCCGTCTTTCCTTGCGCTATGCCACCGGTGCTCGTCAAACAAAGTAACTCGAGATCGAACGGTGCACTCGAAGCTACAACCTCCCCCCTCGTTTCGATGAATTTCGATCGGATCTAGCACTCCTCCTTCGCCTCCTCCTCCTCCTCGTCAACTCCTCCAACACTGTTCCACAATAATAACCACCCACGAACCGTGCGAGACTACTTCATTCTAGTATGGAAATTTTTTCGACGACGGCTAAGGATGGAATTGACACGTCGCGTCCTGACGTGCCTAGATCCTGTGAAAAAGTACTTCGTATCAAATAGGCACGTAGAGTTTCACAGTATGTCATTCCTTTGATCATTCTTGATCGACTCTTCGATTGGACAAGGAATGAAAAGAGAGAGGAGTCGATAAAGGGGAAGGAAGAATTTCGTTTAACGCGATCTTTTCGGACGATCTGTCTGCGTGTTTGTGCTTTCCTCGTTGGGACGAATTAAAAGAATCGAGAAGTCGAAAACATGTTGTTGCACTCCTCCTTCCTTGTTAACTGGAATTCCATCTATTTTCGTGGATCGATCGCTCACTGGTGGCAATACAATTCTCTATGAGGAACCATTGTGAAGAGCTCGACGCACCATGAAACAATGCCTGTGTGCTTTTGTTGATGACCAATATGTTGTGTTATTATTGAGAATCGGTTATTGCTATGTGGTTATATATATATATTACAATTCTTGATAAAATACGTAATGATCGATAAATCGACATTAACGACACCGTAAGTTGCCCAAAAAGAATCTTATCTTTCGCTGTGAAGAACAACAACGTCAACCGTGTCATCAAGGAATTTCGCGTATTTTAATTCCCCCTGAGAAGACGGTCGTGCCTCTGAATATGTTTTCTCATCGAACAGTTTTCCTCTCGGTCCTGTATCGAGGGGAAAAAGCAAAAGTTTCGGCGCGCAATATTCGTTACTATGCATCGTTTTAATTTATCGACGACGCGACGTGCCGAATCGAAAAAAAACGTCAATTTTAAACACGGATTTATTGGAAACTCGAGCATCGACCACAACCGTCGATGATCAGTCGTGTGCAAGCTCGCGCACGATGTTGAAACAAGTATCAACATTGGAAAAAAAAAAAAAGAAAAATAAAAGGAACAGAATTGACGGTCAATATCGTTGAAATTTAGCTTGCTCGGCATTAAGGGAAACGACTTGTGTATTAAAGAAGGCACTGAACCGGAAAATGAAGAATCGAGGTCAACCGTAAAAGGGTTTAATACCAATTGGATAATCGTCGTTTGTAACAACGAGACTTTTCTCCTTTAAAAGGCTGCGACGTTATGAATGAACTGAGATGAAAACGATAAAAATTTCCGAAATTTCCCAAATAAGAGCTCGTTTCTCGCGAACAAACGCGGGAAATCTCACGATCAACAATATTTTCAACCTTTTTCTCTTCGACGGCCGTGTTCGATTTTTGATAAGTAGCAAGTTGAGAATCATCCTTGGTCGTGCTTCACGATCCATTTTCGAGGAATTACTCGACTCGGTCGATAAAGCGATTAAAAATCATTAGAAATCAATGGACAAAGGGTTTGCAAACCGATACGTTATCATGATCTATACCCTCACGGTGGAACAATCGAAGAAATGGAGGAAGAATGCATTGGCTACGATTGAAGGAATGAGAACGTAGATGTGGTACATATTTGCTCACACTCCTTTGTTACTGTCAGATAACAAAGGTCCATCGATCGATTATTACCGCTGAGTTATGCGTATTCCGATCAAAAAGAAAAAAAAAAGAAAAAAAAATAGAAATTATCCGAGTTTTAGGTTCGTTCAAGATGATTTAAAGCGAATCGAAAACAAAGGCGCGAGTAAAATATTTGGATTTCGAGGAAAAACGCCTAATCTGTTGATTACCTGCGTTTCAATATCAGAGACCTCCTGCCGATAGATCAGGATGTCATGAAGCGTGTTAGCTGTCTGGACGATCAATGCTAGAATCGGTATGAATGGTAGCACCAGCATTTGTAGCAGTTGAATTCGTCGTCCACGGCGATGTGCCGGGTCCGTAGCACGTGCCCAGCAGGACTTCTTTCGGTTCGTCTTCGTCGCCGAGACATCGTCCGACGAGAGACTCCTCGTCGAGCTTACTTCCGCCACGCACGAGCCATTACGCGGTGACATGCTGAAATAATTTCCACCGTTTCCTTTTCAATTTCTCAGCCGAAAGCGAGCCATTCACTTTGAACGCGTTGTCACGCAACAACAACAACAACAACAACAACGCACACGAACTGTTACAGACGTCAGAATGAGTTGATTCGTTGATAAAAAAAAAAAGAAAAAAACTTCGCAATGCATTTGAATCAACGATTGTAGAAAGGGGAAAGCGAATCAAAATTTCGTTCTCGAGGAGCATCGGTGGTGGTTAGTCGCAGATGGGGGGCATGCATACGAGGAGGCATTGTGGAACGTGTTCGACGGCCGTTCAAGCGAGCGTGCGTGCACGCGCTACGAGCCGGGCAAATATTGTAATTAAACTATGCGAGCTATTTTACACTTAACTATATTAAAAGGAGACTATTTACGCTCAACTGCACGGCACACAAGAGTCATTCTCTGACAGACTGAAAGTTAGACATACATTTAACATGTGAGAGTAGATTACGGGTAGTTCTACGGGAGTTCGTGCGCGTGCAACTGTTACTAGCGGTTCTTACGCTCGAATTACGAGGCCACGAATTTAATGGCCAAGCAAAATGTCATTCCATCCCGTGTCATGTTCTTTTGATCAACGATTGATCACGATGCACGATACCACTGACGCCACCAGTTTCCTTTGTTTCCTCTCCATTCACCAGCGGAATTAAATAATCGAGGGAACAAGCGACGAACGAAGGCGAGGCCTTCGTGAAGAAGAAAAGACAGCCATTGAACTTTTCACTGGCAGGTTGTTACGTATCGATGTTTCATCCTGCAGGGAATTCCATTGATTTTGTCTTTTTCAATTACGAGCAAAAAGATACGTGTGTTTCTCGCGTCGTGTTTTGTTTTTTTTTTTTTTTGATACAGGACGATTGGTCGCGATACACGATACTGACACCGTCAGTTTCCTTTCTTTCCTTTCCATTCCATTCGCTAGCGAAATTAAACAATCGAGGAAACAAGCAAGGCCTTCTTCGTGAGGAAGAAAAGGGAAGCCTTTGACATCGAGCCTTTGCACGAGTAACTCGTTTGATACACGTGTTTTTCCTCAACGCGTCGTGAAAGAAAATCAAATACAGTCTAAGGAGAGGATCGAACGAGCGACAGCCAACGTCGGTTTGAATAGTAGGCTGATTGTCACAAGTATACATTCAAGACACAAATTAGTAAGCCTGTTCTTCCCCCCCCCCCCTTTTGATTGCCAACGAAATGCTTGCAATCGCGACGATCTGTTTTTATTTCACTCGCCTGGGAAACGACAGTTAGCAAACAGTGGCGAACGATACGTTCGGTGAATGAAAACACCGAAGATTCGCTTTCTTCCGTTCGTCTTTTGAATTCGAATTAATTCGTACAATCGGCAAACGTTGTTGTTGGAAGTTCAATTACGTATATCGAAGAACGCGCGATAGAGCAGCAACAGGAGAGGGACATTGCTTACAGCTGGCTTCCGTAAACCGCAATCGAGCGAAATGATGATCGCTGACGTGCATTGCCTGTTGTTCTCTGAATACGAGGTAATAATCTCGCAGCAGCGGAGCAAGACCAAGTTTAAGACCATTCTCTTTCTCTAAACTTCGCGCACAATGAAGCTAACCGCCGTGAAATCAAATCTTTAAACCCAGCAGCCTGCCATAGTGCTGTTGTTACACCGTCGCCGGTTCCTCTAACTTCCGAAAACAACAACGGAGGATGATTTGGGTCAAACGGACTGTGAGAAAGTTGCCTATTTTGTAAAAATCTCTCCTAGTAGAAAACACGTGCCGATGATTTTCAATTTCCAAAATGCATTCCAACAAACAGGTGTGCATAACTGATTCGAATTAACACGAGCAAATACGAGAAGGTAGTCGCGCGATATATCTGTTAACGCAGAATAGCTACGAGCCTGTAGGGACTCGAAGAAAGTTAAATTCACTGTGAATTTGGAAATGGAGAACAGAAAATTCGACGCGGGGAGTAGATGTTGTACCTCGGAGAAGATGCGTCTGTACGTTTAACAGAAGAAAACGATCGTCCAAAACGTGAGAAAAGCAATGCTGCTGGGAAGCAATTTGGTCAACTGCTCTCGGTCGGAGATTGCTTCTACCGTAAATTTTTTCGCACAGTGAGCTACCCGTTCGAAATCTTCTAATGCGTCAAATTTGAGTGAAAATTCCAAAGACTTGCGCCGCGCCGAGAGCACGGAAGAATCGAAGTGAAGGAAACTCGATCCGAGTACATGAATTATCCGACACAATGGTGTCCGATCGATGTCCTCATCGGAGGAAGAAAACTGAAAGAGTAAAAGGGAACACGTAACAAAGAAAATTCATAGACTGTAGACATTGTAGACACACACGTGTGACGAGGCTTTTCCCTTCCAGCCCCTCGGTTGTTGTTGTCGCTCGGACGATCGGAATAACGCCGTTGTCTGTCGAGAGAGCAAGTTGCAATTAATGAACCGCAGGGAGGTACGGTGCAAGCCTGTCCCATACTTGTCGCAGAAGGCAACCCGCCATTAGATTATGCACCGCCACTGTAGTGGTTTATTGCCATGTTACTACGCACGATGCAAAGGGAATCCACGTCGAGCCACGAGGAACACGTCACGGCATCTGCCCGAAACCGCACCTTCGTAATTGCGTACGTCGTATTACGGATTTCTCGCTACGAGCGAGAAATCTCGCGAAGCGATTCACGTCCCACCGGGCAAACTTCAAAGCTGTATGAATGAAATGGATCCGAATGAATCCGCGATTTTCATGGAATTTGTTGAGCGAAAGATAAAAAGAAAGAAGCCAGAACGAGTATACAATTTGAAGCAAGGATTTGCGAGATTTTAGAGGATTCTGTAAAAAAAAAGTAGAATTATCGTCGAAGAGAGATCTTGCAATTACAAAGCCACGACAATCAGTTACTCTCCCAAGGGTTTCCACGTACTGATTTAAGTAGGTCTATCGCAAAGCCGCATAATCGCCACGAAACCACAAACCTAACAAACAAAGAAGGTGGAAGAGTACGGATTCTTTCATCTTTCAAAGGAAGTTTAAAGAGTAAATGAACGCACTGAGCTAGGCGACGTTGCTTTATTCCTCGAGGAGAAGATGTCCGGAGCTAGCAGAGAACGATAAAGAAGAGTAAATTAACAAGAAAATACATTTGTTCAAAACGAAACAAAGAAGAGTAGAAAAAGATACGGCGACACGCGTAGAAGTGAAACGACGAAGATTTAAGAAGATTAAGGAAGCGAACGGTTCGGATGAAAGGGACGAGACGTGTTTTTAAACGAGGAAATATCTGCTTATTCCCTCTGTATAAGCTTGGCAATTGTTGAAAAGTCACGAATCGAACGACGACCCCTGAAACCATGATCAAAAGCACGAAGCAGGAGGCATCGGCATGGCAGTGATTTCTGTAAAGCTAGAGGAGGTGAAAGCACGGCAGTGGAAGATATCCACGGATGCATCGATGCAGCCGAAGTATCGTGTAGCTACTCAATCGCATGCAAACCGATATACTCACTCGTTTTGTATGGTGAGCATGACTGCAGGGGCCACGGTGTCCACCCTCACCTCGCGCGATCTCTCGCGATTCGATGGATCCGACTTCGGGCCTGAATGACTTAGGTACAACCAGGCGTATTATCTCATAGAGGAGGCTGCTCTCTCTGTCCATTCAGTCTCGATATAAAGGTATATACGCGGGGGAAGGGGCTACTATCAAACCATCTCAATGGCAACGACTACAAATAATCTACGAGCTGCAATCTTACGTACATACGTTCCGCTGTCTTGCGAGCACGGCTAAACGCGCCGTCTTTTTCATTTCGGGCTCGCAGGTTTCACTTTCGCCGTTATCGATTCGCAGTACGATCGATCGATCGTCTTCATTACGCATTCCTACGGAATCCCGTACCATTAATGGAAAAAAAAAATTGCCGTTATCCTCCCTTCTTCTTTGTCTTCCTCTTCTTTCTCTTTTCTTTTTTTCATAAAAAAATTCTGATACCAGGGGAAAGTATCGATAAAGTATAGATTCGCGGGGGAAATAAAAATACACGTCAAATAATTTTTCGCCTGCGGCTGTCTGTTTTACGTTGATATAATCAATCTAAGCTTGATTCTGCTTTCGAAAGAAATTCGAAATCGTGAACCTGAAATATCACTAAACCGAAATATTGGCAAATTTGTTTCTTAAATTTTAGAATGAAAAATAATCACCGCTCTTTGTAGTTTCGCTTGTAGTAAATGAAAGAGCGAAAGTGACAGAATAAATCATCGAATTGTCTAGATAAATGTCACAAAAATGCTCTAATCGAAATTTCGCAAGATCCGAGAACTTCAGAAAGAACAAATACAATAGGGAAAAAAATATTTCACAAACATTAATGGAAGAATAGTTTGATCCGCAGCATGCAAAATTCTAGAATTCAGCTGGGATGTTACAACATTTAGGTTAATTGCATGCTATAGAGATCAAGAGAAAGGGACTGATCGGTTACATTAACACAAAAAAAAAAAAAAAAAAAAAAAAAAAAAAAAAAAAAAAAAAAAAAAAAGAAGAAGAAGAAAGAAAGAATGCATGCGAGAAAATATTAAATGGCCGTTTAATTTCGAAAAAATCGCATGCCAGTTCCAATTCGTGAATAGATTCGTGGCAAAGAAACAAGAGTGTCCATCAGTATACGAGCAACCACGAACAACCGGTGTACGTCAATAGAGAAAATTGCTCTTACGCGTGTTTAAACGAGGACCACGAGAGACACGTGGTTGAAGTCACGAGGACGTTCCTCTCTCGTGTTTAAAACTCTCCTCGTCTCTTTCGATCTTTCTTTTGGTTTTCGCTTCCTTTTCCCGCTCAATGATACTGTGCCCCTTGTCACGCGGTTACACCAATACGTATGTATTTAACGATTCTTTCTCTCCTTTGATTTCAATCGGTAATTCTCAAAACTATTTCTATTAATTTTCTAATCTGTTTCTAGCATCCAATAATACGTAAGGATCCTTTATTCGAAACGGTTGAATTCTCTCTTTTTCTCTCTCTTTTCTTCTCGATCGTTCTTTTTATTTCGATAGTAATCCAAGAATTTTCAATAAAAACTATTCTTTACGCTTTTTGTTTCTCTTTTTGCGCTGGTTTCTAAATATTTTGCGATTACGCGGTGAAAATTTTCTTTTTTTAATTGAGGGAAATTAATAAATACGGTGAGAGAAGTGTTCGACGTGATTCGAGGTCGGAGAGACAATGAAGAAACCGAAAGAACAAACAGATGTTTCCGCATGGAATGCGCGACCGCATACTGACGATACGATCCAGGAACGTTGGCTGATACGCGATAGACTCCTTCGACGTCCAATGCGCATCCCCGACAACCCTACCGAACACTGACGTACACATTTCAACCCTCTTTCCCGACTTTCATATCGGATCACTTCAATATTATGCTGAAACACGCTCAATTATCAATTATCCTACAAAATTCTATCGCTAAAATGAAATTGAAAACGAAAAATATAATAATCTCCCTTTTCAAACTTTGAATTCCACTGTTGTACACTGTTAAAAATTTGTTATTAAAAATTTATTTTGCACGTAAACACTGTGCGTGAAAAAATTTTTAAATGATTTTTTAAACACATTCTTCTATCTATATCCAAAATGCATGAATTGCAAAACTGATTTGAAATATAATGTTATCGAGCAATTATCGATGCGAAAGTTCTTCAGAAGTGTCAATGTGATTTGATGAATTTATTATTTTGATTTCGTTGTTTGACACGTGTGAATATCTTGTTGCTCTAATAAAACTGCATCGTGTTGCCATCTCTGAAGGAAACTATAAGTAATTTCTAACACGATAGTTTTTAACGCGAATTATCTTATCGGTTTCGCATTTACCATTTGACATTTTTTCTTTCTTAAGTGCATTATCTTGCTCGCATAATATGAAACTATATATTTAATAGAAAACTATATAAAACTTCCTTTAAGTTTATTATTTTCGATGCAATCTAATTATAAAATTGTCCAAAAAATTTGAAAAATATTCCATACATTCATTTTTTTGTTTTTTTGTTTTTGTCTCGCTTCTATCAATCTGTAATACATATTTATATGTATACTATTTATTTTAAATTATTTGACTTATTAGTATCTTTTAATTTTATAGAAATTTAAAAAATTAACATTTTGACTTCTCAATGATAATGCAAAATTGATCTTTCGTCAATGTCTTAATTTCAACACCTTATGCACAGTGAAATGTATTTAATTATAAACAGTTCTACATATCTGTATAAAAGAGAGATTACGTAATAAAAATTATTAAATTGCAGATATACATCGTTGTAACTGATTTGTTACGCTCTTACGCGAAATAAAAGGTCGTACTCAAACATGTGATTAGATTAGTTTCCTCTGGTGAGATAGATTCAAGTACTTGTTACTCCTTTTACTTGCGTTCTTTAACAAATTGTATATACGGTTCTTATTTAAAGGTAATTTGAATCATATTTACATTTGTATTTAAATTATTATACATCTACATTAATATTTTAAAAACAAATTTTTAGACAATATATTGATCATGACAACTTTGAATCCTAATGAACTTACCATAGTAAAAAGAGAGCTACATGTTCCTTCTCTTGATGAAATAAAAGATGGTAATTTTCAATATAATCTCTGTTTATAAAAAAATTTTAATAACGTAATATAAACATATATTTTAATAAATATATTTTTTAATAGTTTTGAAAGAAGGATTGGTTAAAAATTTCACGAATGTTAAAGTAGAAATTGTTGATTGCCCAGATTTAACCCAAGAACCTTTCGCACTTGCTGCATCAGGTAAATAATGTCCTAAATGGTAAATATCTTTTATACTACTTTAAATTAATGTATGAAATTTAATATTTAGGTTTAGGTGGCAATTCAACATTGCTGGAAATTGGTGGTCCATCATTTCTTCTTCCTACTGTGCAAAAAGATAAATTATATGACATCCAACAACTTCTGAATCACTTACAATACAAGAAAGATTCTTTTGTTATTGGAGCAGGAGCTGGCCCATGGCCATATTTAAATTCCAATTGTGAGGTATAATAACTAAGTTAAATTTTTAGTTATAAATCTACATATTTGGTTTAATTATTTACTAGATATGTAAAACTTTCTTCTAGCTTATAATGAACTTGATTGTTTCATCATCCAATGTACAAAATGGAACTCGTATTTCATCTGTTAATACAGCAAATGGGAACTGTGTGCTTCAAACATTACCTGACAATGAAACAAGACTTGCTTTATTAGCTAATTTATTTGTTACTGAAGGAAAACCAGGAAAAGTTCTAAAAGTGCATACTAAAACACGTACTGGAAATAATGATTTTATTGCATCTATGCAAAAAGCAATTGCTCAACATTATCCAAATAATCTTGTTGGTAAGAATTATTGTGACTAATAAATATATTTTATAGTTCAATATCTGTGTTAAATTTTTACAATTATAGGATTAGGAGGAACATTTTTAATGAAAAATGGAAAAATTAAACAACACGTTATGGCTGATTTCTCAAAAACTCCATTAAATACTGAAACACAACTTAATAACTGGTTGCACTTTTATAATATGTCAACACCTTTAATAGCTGTTGGTACATTCGTCAGTTCTGAAAGTGTAAGCAAAATCATATAAAATTGGATAAACTATCCAAGCTGCATTTTAATGTTGGCAATGATTTGAAATTTTTTTAAAATCTATTACATGTAGTATTGTTTTATATTATTCTGCATGTGTATTATAATTTTAGGATTTAGATCTTCGTGTTCAGCACTTCCACAGCTTTTCCCATCATGGAGAGGGTGGTCATTATCATATTGATACAACACCAGAAACTATAGAATATCTGGGTTATTTCAACTTGGGTACTACACTTTATCGTGTAGATAAACCACTAACTGGTCTTCAGTTTGGAAAGGATTAATTTTCGTTACATAATTATACATGCATTTTATCCAAATAAAAGTAATGCATAAATGTTTATAATATTATAATAAACATGTAAATATATATTTGAAAGAAAAAATATATTTTTCAAGCTATTTTACTGATATAATAAAAATTGCTTAAAGTAAAATTAAAATGTATGAATATATCTGCAAGCTACATAAATGTCATAACACACTCAATGTACAATTCATTTAACAAAAAATCTAAATTCCGGTTATTCATATTAAGTTACATAATTATGAATAGATATACTTGTTCCAGGTATGTTAATGAATACATTAATTTTGAAAATACACATAGAATGGATCATATCAGTTTTGAATGTCAACAAACTGCATCTTGTTAACATTTTTCTACTGTTTTACATTCAGATGACTCTCAATCCGATCGTTACATTTTCCAAATCTTCCTACCGTATTAATCCGTAATAAACTGTTTGACGTGCAAAGCTGTATGTTAATTTTATCAGACAGCAGATGTATTAATGGTAAACAGTAGTATACCGCAAATGTTTCGTTCAGTATAATCGTGTATCGTATCTGTAAAGTAGCTGAACGATGAAATTCAGCATTGAATCTACTACTTCTTATAATAGTATCCATCCAGCATATCATTATACTGAACAATTTGCCAATAATGCTGAAACATATCAAGAGGGTACCAAATGGTATGGAGTGTTTTTGGCATTTTTATCAGGTACATTTTTTACAATTAGTTCTGCATTAGTTAAAGCAGTAGAAAATGTACATCCTATGGTATTACTGGCTATCAGATCTGTTCTACAAATGTTAGTTATGGCTGCTGTAGCATTTAAAGTTTCTAAAAATGTTTTTGGACCCAAAGGACAAAGAATGCTTTTACATTTACAAGTATGTCAATTATAAAATTAATAATAATTATATTCTATTTACTAATAAGTAAAAAGAATCTAATACAGTATTTCATCTTTTCTTAGGGAATAGTAGGTGGTGCAACTCTATCATTATTATATTATAGTTTTCGAAAATTACCTATAGGAGATGCTACAACAATCATATTTAGTTCTCCAGTGATTGTTATTGCATTATCTTTCATTCTGTTGAAAGAACCTTGTGGAATATTACGTGTGATAGTCATGTGTGCACTCTTTGCAGGTGTTGTTTTTGTATCTAAACCACCGTTTCTATTTCAGGTAAAAAAAATTCTTTATAAAATTTTTTATAAATGAACAATTTGACATAAAACATTTGTTTTTCTAGATGCACAGAACTGAACCATACAATGTGATGGGATATGTATGCGCTATCTTGGCAACCCTTTTTACAGCTTTCAACATAGTTATTATGAGAAAGTAAATCCATTATTCAACAATAATCTTCAACCTATCTTGGTATTCACTTGTTACAGCAATATTTTTCTTCTTCCTCGTATCAGATAATCACGAACAAAAATCAAAATTGCCACATGATTGGATTACCTGGAGTAAAATATTGTTAGTAGCACTAACTGGATTATCGGGTCAAATTTTGGTAACTAATGCATTAAAGATAGAAGGTGCTGGAAAAGTATCTGTGACTAGATCTTTAGATATTATTTTGGCTTATATTGTACAAATATATTTTTTTGGAGATCATCCTACATCAACCAGTATCATTGGAGCACTTCTAATCATAGTTTCTGTTATATGTATGGGATTTGAGAAAGAAATTTATAATATTTGTGATTTTATTCCCTAATTAAAGATACAGTACCTTAAATTATTTACTTGCTCTTAGCATAAACATAGATAATATTATACATATTTTTATGAATGGTGAAAACATTATTATTATACTACCATGTATTTAGCTTATTGAGTTTCATAATATAAAGTTTTAAGATTTTATACAATATAATGTTGAATTATATATAACTACTGTTCATTTACATTTTTGTAGTCGCATAAATTTATCTCGCACAAATTTTTATTTGAAATGAAAACGAAAGTATCAAGTATTTAAGAGTGTAATTTAACAAACTGACTTTTTCGAATCTACGTTTCGTAAATACGTTTTTCCCAAACTTTGTCATTAGATAGATATGACATAATTTTTAAAGTATACAAATGAATATATATTTACAATTGTACACATTATTATCATATGTACTTCGAATTATCCGTAACTTTGTGCGGACATAATTAACTGTATCTTGTTG
>KQ435848.1:165428-176657 GCA_001276565.1 Melipona quadrifasciata
ATAAATGTCTTACTGATGCTTTTTTTCAACAGTTCTTCGCATAAAAAATTCGCTCTTAATATATTTTAAATAATAATACAGAAAATTGTACTACAAAATTTCCGACTGATGTTGAATGTATTATTACAAACGTAATATCGTACAGCTAGTTGATAAATATTGCCATACAATACGAACACAAGTTCATTATGTGAAATATTTCCCAACTACACATTTTGCATTGAATTTGTATAATGTAATATTATGTGTTTAATTTTATTCCGTGACGTTGTATTATTTCTTCAACAGTAGCAAACGTTACCTACTATTTGTAAGAAGTATTTCTTTCGCGTACTTAGTTTATAATATTAGATTTTTTGCTGATGTGCGTTGAACGTATCGCTTAAAGAAAATTAGGATATATATGTAAATGGAAAAATAGATATTTGAATATCCTAGAGAGAAGTATATTATGAGATATTCACGGAATAAACATTGTTAACATTTGTCAGTACATTTTTGATAAACAATGAATCAAAGAACAACTACATTTCTACGACATATTCAGTTGTAGGAATTCTAGGTATTACATTTTTATGTTACAGATGCACATTATTTTATATGTTGTAATTTCGCATTTGTAACTAGAATCCGAATTTTGTCGTAAATCAGCATAAAACTCACATACATTAAAGACATTTTTTCTGTATGTGAAATTTTATAATTTACAATAAATGAAATTGAAAAAGTATATAAATTTTTTTGATAAAAACAATGTATTGCTTGTACTAATTTAGAATTTCAAAAAAATATATTCACAACTGTCAAAATAAGAGACAGAAATTTTAATTACATTTTGAATTGATGTTTCAATTCATTCGCTATTAAATTAATGTCTTTAAATATTACGTTTAATAAATTTTCGATATTCGAAAGTTGCTATTATTAAGATTGCTTATGCAAATTATTAAATTATAAGGAGATGTCAGATATTAAGAAAGAAATATAAATATTTGTAAAAACATGCATTTTATTATGAAAACGTTATTACGATACTAAACAATTATAATTATGGAAACTTTATATCTTTGGAGTATTTATTATGAGTTTGCAATTTTAATTATGTCTATGTTGTTTAATCATTGGAACGTATTACATTAAATTTTAAGATACAAGCGGTTAATATTCGTACTGCATTAGTAAAAAAAAATATAATTTTATTCTGGAGAAGTTAGATATTATTATTAAAGGCATTAGTTTCTTAGATATATTTGTCATGCAACTATAGCACTTGAAGCCATTGTGTTAACTCCACAGGTACCATCTCCTCTGTAGACTCTGTAATAACCGTGCTCGCCCCATTGTGGACCCCAACTATTCTTTATTATCCAATACGGTAATTCTTTATGAAACAAAGGATATTTTGAAAAAATGACTTTATGTAAAAATAATGTGTGTAAAAATTAATATATTTAAAAAGTATATAAAAATTTTACGTACTGCTAACGCCATATGCCACAATTAAAACTCCGTGATCTAAGTTTTTAGGATTGCATAAGAATTTAAATGGGTGTGAAACTCCTCCAATATAAAATTGCATGGCATTGGCATTAATGCCAATAGAAATTGGACCATTTTTGATTAGCCATTGTGCCATTTTTTTTTCATCTGATGTAATATTTACAGCACTGACAATTTGTACCTTAGCCTTATCCGCACGGAAGTGACATTTTTCATTTCTAGCGTCATAAGGATAATCGGCCTCTAATTCGAGCCCTCCTAATTTTTCTATGGATTTATAAGCATTTTCCATATATCCTCCATTGCATCCTTCATCTAAAGTATCACAATCTACTAATTCTTGTTCGGATAAAGATAATAATTTATTATGTTTAATTGCATATTGTCCTTCCACATTTCCAGTTACGGAAAATGCCCAGCATGATCCACACTGGCCTTGATCTTTTACAGGTGTAATTACACCGTGATCGCGCCAATCGAAATTGGATGGTAAGGGAACATCTGGTATCTCAGCTTCACGGAGAGGTATTTCATTTTCATGTTTCACTTTCGTACGAAGACCTAGATGACGAGCTTTAAATTCTTTAGGTGTGAGGTCTGAGAACATTGTAATGCCATAGACAGCTGTTCCTTGTTCGAACGTTTGTAAGTCATTAATAATTTTTAAGTTTTGTTTAAATATTTTAAAACGATCTCGTTTCTCATCAGCTGAATCATATGTTTTTTCAAATTTCTTAATAAAAACTTCAAATAATGCCTCATCTTTTATTTCGTCTGCTAATTTTAACATTTTTTGATTGTATTGACTGCCTCGTAAAGATCGTTTTTGGCGATTGTTTGAATCACAGTTGATAGTAATTTGTGGGGATCCTTTATCTAACCATGGCTGAGACCATATACTGAACAAACATTCTTTAATTTCAGTTCCTTCTTTCAGTTGACAATCATTTTTTGTGCCTTTTGGACAATTGCTTGTACCTAATTTAACTTTTATTTTATATAACATTCCAGACACTACTTGTTGCGAGGCATCAACAATTTCTACTATTATAGGCTCATTTGGACCTTCAGAATTTTCTGAAAATTTGCTGAGACCTTTATTTGCAAACTCTTTTATTGTGGGATCATTGACATTTATGTTACTAGGTGCACCTACAAGATCATGTCTTTTGTTCCTATACAAATATGGTTTATTATTTGCAGAATCTACCTTCTTTGGATAAATGATTTCTTCTCTGACTTCTTCTCTGTTTATTTCTGGAATCAATTGAGTTTGGGTTGTAGGTAAATCAAAATTTTTCAGAAATTCATCAAATTCTTTTACTTTATCTTCAAATCCTTGAGGTTTAACATCATCATTACTTCTGTTTATAGAAATTTTTAGAACAGGGTGTTCTGTCACTTCTGATTGCTCTGATTCTCCTAATTTTTTCGTTGTAGAATAAGTGTAATTATTAAGAATATCTTTCAAATTTTCTAGAGCTTCCAATTTTTCATCATTTGTTTTTTCTTTGTTCGATACTGATGTTACAAGTGATTCGCTATTTAATGTTGAATAAGAGCTAATACTCTCCTTAATTTCTCTATTAACATCTATAGTGCAATTATTCTTTACTATTTTACGGCTAGATTGCTGCCAAGGTTGCTCTTCAAATGTTACTAAACATACCTTGACAGGAAGATTTGGTTGTACAGAACATTCTGACTGTTCTATTGCATTTTTCAAGCAGTCAGATTCTCCTATATATAATAAAATTTGATATTGTATAATATTAGATGAAGGTGGAACAACACGTGTTACTTTGATAATATCAATTACTTTGTGTTTGAAATCATTCTGTATCAATTCGTCCATTGATTTCGCTATTTGCTCTCCAAAAACAATGAATCCAGGCAAATTTGGATTCAACTCATATGGACATCCTGGACAATAATTAGGATTAGAAGCTCTCATAGCTATGAACGGTCTTTCACTATGATCTCCATCCTTTTGAATTTCATGATCTAACTCAACACTTTGATTATTGATAATTTGTCTATCGATATTTTCAATAATGTGATCTTGATCTTGAGCATTTTCTTGTACTTGCAGTGGGTCATCTTGTACAGATTGAGGATACAAATACATGCATTGTATGGATTCTCTTAAAACGTTTATATCTCCTAATTCGTGTTGTTTCACTTCTACGGTACATGCTTCTCGAGGACAAGGTTCTAATGCTTCCTTGCAAGTAGGAGTTAAATCAAACGTGAGTCTATATATCACATATGGAGATTCTTCCTAAAAGTTGAGAAATGAAACAATATTTTTAATCCAAATTAATGTAAACGTGTAATTCTTAAATTTTCATCATTACTGATAATCAAAATTTCATGTTTAGAAAGTTGATAGGAAACATACCAATTTTTGTGCGCTAATCAGGTTACCGCCCTTATATGTATGATGCGTCGGAGAATCCTGATTCAAAGAATTCAAGGCACTTTGAATTAAAGCCTCCGGGACATTTTGTACTGGTTTTTTCACAAGACCAGAAGATACAAGAGCCGAATTAAAGAGAAATAAAAATAAAATGCGCGTTACACACAGCAGTAAGCCTGCCATCTTACTGCATATATTGCACAATGTTGACCTCCAACTGACGCAGTTGACACTTTAGTCGAGATTTTATATTCCTTTGTATTGTTGAATCAGGAATGATAATCGGTTTATAAAGCTTTTGTCTGATTTTAATTGTACTTTTCGCGCGAAGGTTTGTGCAATCTAAGCAAAAATAACAGGTTTCAACAATTACGATAATTAACGCGATTTGCCAATATAAATAGAAATGACAGAATAAAAAAGACTGGTAATCATTTACGCTTGAAAGAAACATATATTTCTCTGTTCGACTGTGAACTTATTACGCTTTTCGAATCATTTTTATTGTAATAACGATAAGATAAATCCTATAATTTAATATGCTAACTGATTTTCTATTAATTCTTGTGACAACATTATGATGTAATATTAACAATAATTTCGTGCAATCAAAATGCACAAAATATTTATTTCATATAAAAATTTTATTATTTCGTATTTTTAATTGATTTTCTCCAGAACTTATATAAATATTTCAATATATATACGTACAAGCTCATAAATATCATTTATTACATCAAAATTTTACTTCACGACATTCAATGCAAGATAAATATGATGCATTAAAAATATATTACAATATCAATGTAAAAAAAAATAAGATTAATATCTTTGGTTGTTACGTTTATTATATAAACGTTATTTTTTCGCTATTTGATTCAATGTTTTCTTACGTTCAAATAAAAATTATGTGACACACGATTTATCGCGACCACAAGATTTAATTTAGACAGACATTAGATGAAACATTTTAAAAATGCTTCTGTTAATTTTAATAACGATATAAGAATGTGTATTTGATAAATTTTTCGTTATTTGAAAATTGGTCGTATATTTCTACGTTCAAATTTTCGCGCCATTTTTAAAACTCATGTTAACCATTTGCAAGTTCCGGTTGTCAAAAAAGCAGCAGCTGTTTCCCTGTATCGATGTGGTCACCAGTGATTGCTGCAGTGTTCTTGAAAAGATAGGACTTAACCAAATTACGCGATAGTTTGCTCATAGTCTATGACAAGTCATTGATTAGCGCAGGTAAGCGAATACATTATTTACTTTACCTTACTTTAAACGACAGTTATATATGTAGGTGGAAACTAACAAAATATACATTGCAGTGAAGTTGTATCGATTTTCTACTTTACTCTATCGTTTAACTTACGTTAGAGTACGCAATTTACTATTAGCTGTATTGAACTCGAAACTACGATGAATTTTGATTTGTTTTTTTTTTAAAGACTCTTCTTTTTGCGTGTTTGATGTCCTATTTTGCAGTCTAGTGTATCTAGTCATACACATATGCGTTCAGTGGTAGTTAACATTTAGGGTTAGACCTCTTTATTTCTCTCAATTTATTCACTCATTTTTCAATTTTTTTTTAGAGTATTGTACTGAGTGAAACGGCAAAATGAGATATAATTATATCTATATAACTAAATGTCTTTCAAGTACCTGTTTTTTTTTTCTTTTAAAGAATTTATCATATAATCTTTATAATTTAATCTTTTTAATTCAAGATATCAATTAATTTTCGATGTTAATAGATAATTTTAACGATAAATTTTGACAAATTTCTTTTTACTATAAAATTACTATAAAACTTATTTAAATATTTTGAGTTCGGTTTTATTAAAAAAAAAAAAAAAGAAAATTGCGCTTTATTGTAAATAAAATTTTCTTAATATTATTGCGATATTATATGTATTTGAAACTCGGCATAATGAATCAGTGATTCTCAAACTGTACGAATGCTGTGTTTATATTGCAAAAATCACGTGATCGATGTTGGGTAATATTAGCCAAGATGTATAATTAGTTGTCAGAAGAATTGAATAATGTATTATGCAAAATTTATATTAGGAAAAGATATTATATTTTAATGTGATACATATTCCCGCGCCTAGAGTTTGCAGCTTTGTAATCCAGTTTTCTTATTGGTGCTATTCTTTGTCGACGACATTTTACCCCCACCACGAAGCAAGCGCTGTTCTGAAACTGCGACTGCTCGTTGCTCAGTAGCTGATTGCGAGTACTAATCTTCCAGTCGGAGAGAACGTAGCTCGTGAATTTTGCTTACGACCCTGCAGATTTTTTTTACACTTTTGTCGAAAAAGTGTTGGTGATCATTTTGAAATTTTTTTTTTATCCCCGAGCATTCTTCTTCGGGCAAATCGACTGTAGAGTTCACTACCGGCGGGAACACCCATCGAAGACAACTTTATTGACAAGTTACGGTTAGTAATAATAGTTAAACCGGCGATATTTTTTTTCTTCTTTGTATCGTTACATTGACACTGATAGAACTTAGAACATTCGTACTATAATAATCATCGTCTTGCATCTTTTTCACAAACGTGTATCATTCAGGTGATACTCAAACTCTATAAATATTGATGTTCAACCTAGAAATTTTCGTAGCAACACAAGAACTCGTAGTCATCATTGGAAACGATGACTTTAAATCATTCGTATTTATCGCACGGATGACAGTATTTTGAATGATTTTGAGTTTCTTGTAAAAACAAAATGAGACATCAGATACGCGTTATTAAATGTTCACTTACTATTAGAAGCAATTTTGGTAATTCTGTTAATTCAGTTCTATATATAAAATAAAAAGTGTCTGATACTTGAATCGTACGTTGCAGATGATCTCAAACGCTCTTGTTGGCTTTAACGTTTCGAGGAATGCGTCTGACGATATAAAAGCAGGCTTGTTCGAGGAAAAGCTCGACATTCGTTTCATTGTAACATAATTTCTACATTTGTTTGGATGGCAGATAACGTCGCGTTAACGCACTACGGTTTCGAACAGGCTATTTTATTTATTGATTTCTTAATGTCATACGTATGGCGCGGTCTACTTAATGCGTACGTGAAACTTTGTAAATATATATTTTTTTCTCCGTCGTTCAGTCAACCGTGGAAATTGAAATTCACGGAGAAGCGACGAGCATTTCTGTGCTAGTGGGCACCTCTGACACTTTTTCTGCCGGCGTTAACAGCTGAGCGTCATTGATGAAAAACACCCGAGTGTGTGTGTATATGATAAGAGGGCGCTGGCGCGCGCTCGCACACAGGCATACGTCAGCGTGTGTGTGCAGGAAGGACGAGAGAGCATGTATGACGTCAGAATATTTGTATTTTATTCTTGTTCTTCTCGACTTAAGGCAGACTGCGTAATTGAAATGATGCATGCTTTATAATAAGAATAAAGGTATCGTCACCCTTGCTGCCCATCGCGATCGCCACCTCTATTTAGAGCTCTCTTGATTTGAGATTAAAATTTCAGAACGTCAAACGTCCCTGCATATGTTCGATTTTACACGAAATTCGGGGGAGGGAAAAGTTGAAGCCACCCATGCAAGTAACTCGAACTTTAACATTACAATGACTTGAGTAGGAGTATCGAACGAGGGTATTTTGTATATCTATGCAAAAATTCAAATTTCGCAGTTAATTCATCCATTGTCTTCTCACGAGTTTCTCTTCAAAGCATCAATTTTCGTTAAATCTCGACTATCTATAATTTTCATTGGACCTCGAGTCACTCTAAATCGGAAGACACTCACGCAATTTGTACGATGTGTATATATCTGTAGATTGAAGTACCGCGTCACGACATGGCCGCATTATCATCTTGCCGGCATCCGGTACGTTGCGCCGTACAATCCTACCCTGCAAAACGCATCTGTACCTATTTACCATTTTTCCACGCGATCGCGAGATCTCATTGTGCGAATTTTCCGCTAAAAGCACGAAAGTTACCTCCTTCGCACGTCCCCCCCCCCCCCGGGGGGGGGGGGGGGAATCGAAGATTACGACATCAGTTGCAACGAATCGCAACCACGAGGCATTGTTTTCGCTGTTACCTCGAGATTTTCCGTCACAGTTTTCAACTCGATCGTTTTAAACGATTTAAAGTTTTCGTTGTTTATCTGTGTCGGTAAAAATAAGTCGAGCATTGTTCGAGTTGGTGTACATCTCGTACTTGAAACATCAATCAGTTTTCGTTTTCGTATTCGCGTCATGCATGAAAGAATCTGTTCCGAAACAGGATGTTCAAGGATGTCCGTCGTTGGTATTGGCACGAGAGAGAGAGCACGTAGCTCGTCGGGACATTTCCTCGTAGGTCGGTATTGATTTTTAAACGCGATTTCCTCCCAATGCTCTTCATTTTCGCTTTATCGGACGCCAATATCTGTTTGTTTGCGATTTGAGAGGGTATACAAGCGGGGGCGTCCTCCAGGTCTGACTGGTCGCCCGTGATCTTGGCGAGGTGCATCCGTGACCAGGGAGAAGCGACGCGCTACCTTTCGCCCTGGAAACGAGCCAACTTCGTCTCGAGGGCAAGGACAGCTTCAGTCAATTGATCACGCCATAATTTCTCCTCGTGGTACGGAAATCCATCGTCCACCGGTGGCCCCTGTGTACTTTTGTCACGCGGCTTATTACGCGCGTGAATTAATGTCCTCCCCCACCCCCCTGGAGGTTACACAGAAGATGTCTTTTCATATTCTCTTCTCTCTCCATTTGCAATTAAATTTACAAGTGCCAATTACCAAGCTCTCGCGTCATCATTAACAAGCCGCACCGCGCGCTTTGAACTCTGCCTTTTCCTCTGAATAGGAATCTCCTGAATGGAGATTCGGTTCGAAATAGCATAAATCGGAGATCCGATTTATTTTCGAACAACGCCTTTTAGCATCAATTGTTCGAGTACCTCTAGAAAGCCGATATTCTAATTGCAACGCTCGTCTCGTCGAGATGGGAAGAAAATTCATCAAAGAAAAGTAAACGGTTATCGACGTATTACGTAAATGCTTCGACGAAAATTTGTCCATTGGCCGTTATATTTACGATCTCCTCTCCTGGGAGACTGTCGAAAGTACAGCGTACGACTTATTTATCGAAGCTTAACAAAGCGTGGATGCATCGGTGAACAAGCTTTCGATGTTCCTCCGGAGCAATCTACATACTACGCATATATCGTAGATCCCAGCTGATCGGTTCTCGTGCTGCTGCTGCTGCTGCTGCTTTGGATTGAAGAAGTGGTGGGTGGTCGGTGCAGGTCGCTACAAACGTAGTAGGTAGGTGTGCGCGGAGGAGAGCTCGCCGAAGGGGTTGGCTGCGGGGGAGGGAGGGTTGGAGAAGCAGGAAGCACACGGAGCACGGACGAGGAGAAGGCGCGGTCGTGTGCGTCTGCGCGCGATTCGGTCGGTGGGTCGGTTGGTCGGTCGGTCGGTCGGTCGTCGGTGGTATTGATTTTCATAGGAGCACCGGCACACACGTAATTCCACC
The DNA here is from genome assembly GCA_001276565.1 of Melipona quadrifasciata. Lineage (NCBI taxonomy): Eukaryota > Metazoa > Arthropoda > Insecta > Hymenoptera > Apidae > Melipona > Melipona quadrifasciata. Next base: position 174,865 of record KQ435848.1, read on the forward strand.
ACGTAAACGCGTGTACATGCATCCACGACGACTGGCTGGCTGGCTGCTTTTGCCAAATATCTGCGTAAAATTTCGCAATCGCAGATCCTCCGCACGCTAAATCGACTCATTCTGGTGTTACGCCTCCAGGGAGAAAGAATCGCATATCCTCCGCTGGTCTTCTTCTCCTTCTTCTTCTTGCTCGTTCTATCGTATCGTCCGACATATCGAACTGACTGGCTTCTTCACCAGAGCGTTTTTCGAAAGTACGTCGTACGTGACTCTCTCGTTTATTCTGCTCTTTCCTGCCGCCCCCCCTGATAACGTTTTACCCGTACGTGCATACGTATCTGCTGGGTATTTGTGTTTCTCGGTCCAGCACGTACGCGTCACGTGAACCTAAAAGCAATTGCTAATCGCCCCCTGTAGAAATTGACTTTAATCCCCGTTATTGATATTCCGTAGTCGCCCGGATTTCATCAAGTCAGTAGGTGACTCGGCCACATTCCCCGTGCGATCGAACTACGAATTGGGGGAACTGGGTTTTAACAATCGGTCGTTTAATTCTCTCTGTTTATCCCTTAACGTTGCAGAACCTCGTTCGAGCCTCTCTAAACAGGGAGCTGCGCGGGCTGCACAGGAAGCGAAGAGGAAACGCGATCGTAGAAGAAAGCTAATCGCCAGGCACCCGACAAGATGCCTGCACCGACATCAGCACCGGGCACGGTGGAGGGACCACCTCGCACCGAATTGCAGGAATTACAGTTGAAGGCAGATCAAACTACAGATGAGGTACGTGCATCTACTTGATCCAAAACGTTAATTTTTTTTTTATTTATTCATTTACTAGCAAGTCCACACACATTGACTATATTATATTGCCTCGAATATTTACTAATTCCTTAATTTGTTGACTCATGTTGAAACTAATTTCTGCAACTTCTTGCGTTTTATAATTTTTTTTTTTTTTTTTATTGATTCATTTCCTAGGAGATCCATCGTTACGTCGAATATTTACTAATTCCTTAATTTGTTGACTCATGTTGAAACTAATTTCTGCAACTTCTTGCGTTTTATAATTTTTTTTTTTTATTGATTCATTTCCTAGGAGGTCCATCGTTACGTCGAATATTTATTAATTCATTTGCTCATGGAATTAATTTCTGCAATTTTGTTACGTTCTGCAATTCGTGCATGGATGTTACAACGCGTTGCTTAACCCACGTGACTCGTTTTGTTTCAGTCCCTGGAAAGTACGAGGCGTATGCTGGCACTATGCGAGGAGGTGAGTTCGTCTCATCCTTACGAAACTATTCTCTTCTATTTACGCATTAACCTTCATCCTCGATCATCCTCGGTACTAATCCTCGATCCTCGTTACTTATAGCGATTTACTCCCGGAGTTTTCACTCCCAGATTGTTTCTATTGTCATAGAGTTATGGAGGTCTAATTTGTCGCTGGTAAGAATCGTTGCGCGTTGTGTCGCGGCAAAGATGATGGGCGATCGATCACGATCAATCCAGTCCGGGTAAACTTGACGGTGTGCAGTTGAAGGGACAAATTCAGAAAGGAATAATAGAAAAAAAAAATAAAAAAAAAAAAAAAAAAAAAAAAAAAAAAAAAAAAAAAAAAAAAAAAAAAAAAAAAAAAAAAAAAGAGTCCGAACGAAAACTCTGAGATTGTACGTACGTGTATACAAGAGTGCGTAAAGTGACGTTTCGTGAAAATTACAGAACGTGGCAGAGATCTCTCGATGTATACGGTGAAAATGGGCAAATTCTACGCAGCGTTCAAAGAATCTTGAAATATTATT
>KQ435848.1:237667-266957 GCA_001276565.1 Melipona quadrifasciata
GCGCCTGTTTGTTCAACTGGTCAAACAAATCTTTTTACGGCTCTTTCGCCTCTTTTATTTCCCTGCTCTCCTTTCACCCGATAATCGCGAAAAAAATCTTCTTGCTATTTTCATCCTCTTTAAAATACAATATTAAAAATGGATTCTGGTATCGTCTTTAAAAATGAAACGTTTGATCTGGATGAAACGAATCTCCCTTTAAAATAAAATGATCTGGATGAAACGAATCTCTCTTTAAAATAAAACGCGGAAAATGGATTCTGCTGTCGCCTTTGTTCCTCTTCGTATTATATTATTATGTAATATAATTATATATATTATTATATTAACAGCTCCGTTGGCCGCAACGTCGAAACAGCGGTGAGTATTTTGATTTAAATTCGAATTTGATTAGTTTCAATTCCCCCCATTTTTATTCCCATTTCTATATCTATATCTCTAGTATATTTTCACCAATTCGAGTGAATATTTTAACTCCTTTATTCAAACATTTTAACTAATCCCACGATTACTATTTGTATTTCCAGTGTATCAATATTTCAACTGTTTTATTCTAACGATTTAAACCATTGCAATATAGTAGCGCAGTTTGATTCATGTTAATGAATAAAAGTCGCTTAGTTCATTGCCAGCTCACAGACGCCACGTGGCATCGTAGTTAACGCCTCTATTACCACTAACGATCGCCGGTTTTCTACGTTTCGCGGAAAAAACGCGCGTCACACGCCTGGAATTCGCTCGAAGCGCGACAAATTGATCGGCTAGATTTGTCACAAGATTAACCTCTTGGCGTCCTCGATCGTATATGTGGACAGTTAAAAAGGTTACTTCCATTCGCGAAGCCACGAATGTGCGACCTTTACTAAAATTTGTAACGCAAGTTTCTGAGAAAGATAGAAATTAACTGAAATTAAAAAAACAGCTCCGTTGGCCGAAAGTTGTCGCGCAATAAACGTAACGCAGTGTGAATGGTGGGAAAGAACCGTCCCCTTTTACCCTCCTGCCATGCACGCTCGTTCTCAGCTTTCAACAATACGCAAGTAGGTGCCCGAAAATCTGGCGCAAGTTTTTTCTCGAAACGCACGGGATATCTCCGGGATATACGTTACGTCAGATGACGACGATCTCGGTAGTTCTCTATAGCCGCAGGACGTAAGTAAAAGGGGGACAAAAGCGGATCTAGCGGGCTCTCGATCTTCGCGACAAATCCGCCCCGTAAAACCGTACACGAGGCAAGGAGAAGTCGTTGGCAGGTCAGAAGTATCTTCCGTAAAAACAAAGGGAAGGAGTGAGGAGGAAAATGGACGTCAGATTCCGGCCGATAAACAAAATCCAAGTCAGCATGCAAGCGTGGAAGAAAAACACGAGGGAGCACTTACCTTGCGTGATTAGCACCCGTAGGCCGAGATCGTTTCGTCTAGCTAAAAGAAAGTTTCCTGAACGAAAAACGCGTGATCTGACGACGGCAGACGGCGGGACAAATTGAGAAGAAGCGAATGTCTTTTGTCTCTTTCCTTTAAAAAAGCACGCGATACACTTTTCTCCGTTGCTCCGTGTGAAATAATACTCGTCTCCGTTGAACACTCGCGATCGAAATGTATCATTCGAAGATTCAGATCTCATTCGACCTTGATTCATCTCCACCTTGAACCTTCGTAGGGAAATCCTCACGTCAATAAGCATGCGACACAGAAACAAGAGGAAGTGGAAGATACTCCGTACGACAACTTTTCATGCAGATGGACATGAACGACCAGAGAGATCGATTGGTGAGATCCTACCTTAGAATGTAATTCACGCAGACGACAGACAGTGGTTTCTGCTGTTTCGTGCAGTGGATCAAGGTGGCCTGTGTCACCACCCACGCGTAACCGCCTCGCTTCCCAAGGAATCTGTACGCCACCGTCTCGCACTGTCCCTTGCTGAACACTGAAACAACGTCGAAACAGGTTATATCAGGTAATGTTGCAGAGGATCTCGCGGATCTGCCGATGAAATCGGTGCACGCGGTCTCCCCGGCCCTATATAAACGCAAGAGGCGTCGACACTGCGCATGCAACGCGTCCTGGATGACGAAAGTTTCGCGCCAGAATTGCCAATCTCTCCCCACCTTCGATTTCTCGCACGTGAACGTACAAGCGAACGTGAAATTTTTGAGCAGCGTGAGGCAATAGCGGAATTAATTACGGCTACGCAGAGATGATCGGAATTGCAAAAACCTGTGCAATTTGTCGACGTATCGGTGACACTGATGTATCAACCAGGCGACGAGGCAAAATTTTTCGAACGTTGTCCCTCCTCTCCGATAAATCGATCGAGGATCACTCGACATTCTCACCGTAAATTTTTATAACACTCGTGGATCGGCTTATCGACGTTTATACACGGTTTTTAGATGGTTTCTCCGAAGGTTCCGTTATCGCGAACGCACGTGCCATTGGTCCCTTTGTGTAAATCTCGAGAGGCGAGATTGGCGAGATTAGCCAGATTCGATCGTGGAATCTCCAGAGTATAAAACAACGTGTATCTACAATAGTAAGAAGCTTGATGAAACCATTGACTCAATTTCTCTTTTTTCAAAGGAATTTGAAGAATAAATCAAAAAGATTGGCCGTCGTTCAAAACGTATCGTTTCGTACGTTATCCTTGGATAAAACGAAGCTAAAACGCGCAACAACAGTTGTTGGTTCTAGCTATCAATTAAATGTAGCAACTCGTAAAACGCGCTAGCCCCCAAAATATCGTTAAGAGGATTGCTACCCTTGAAATCCTTCTTTTTATGATGTCGTTCAACCCGAAACCAACCGACACCCTCCCCTCATTCAACAGACACGATTTAACCTTTTTTCCATGGCGGTTATGTACATCGATCGACGCCGTCGCACTAACTTTCTCTCGTGTCAGATGCAGAACGAGAAGGGACACCAGAGGACATTCCCCACTTGAAAAAAAAACAACGCTAGATCTCTCTTTACTTTTCAAAAGTCCAAATCTCTTTTTCGAAGATTTGAGAGAAAGTCTATTTAAATTTTTCTTCTATTTTCAAAAATAAAAAGAAAGAAATTTTACTCGAATTGGGAAGTTGCGCGTGGAAGTCCTTCGTTTTTTTTTTTTTTTCTTTGCACGCGTGCGAATGGAACATTCGCGGCCCGCTTCTGAAACAGCGAGTGGGTCGTCAACGACCGCGTTTATTCAAATGGCCGTCAATTGGCGTTTACTTACGTGATTTGAAAGACTTGTCCAGAGCCAAATTGTCGAGGGCGTGATGAAACTCGAAAACGGACTGTCCCACTAACTCCTCGCTGTCCCAGCCCAGATACTCGGCCAACCTATCAAGTTGAGGACAAAGAAACAAATCACTCCACGTGACGTTCATTTCATCCGCCCGTGACTTTCACAGTGTTCGTACTCACTTTTCGTCGGCGTACGTAAACTTCATGCTGAGGCTGTGCTTCGAGAGGAACGTGTGACGTCCCAACGGTATCTCTATGTTGCTTGGATGCGGTATGGGACATCCCAGCAGCACCAACGAGGCGCCGCTGTCACGTTCGTCCTCCTCGTCGTCGCTTTTCTGTTCCCCGTTCTCGTTCGTTTCGTCCGATCGACTCGACGCTGGATCGCGGATGTATGTCAGCCTACCGGTACAATGAATCACCTGACACAAAAGAAAAACACGTTGCGTAATCGACGAATGTCTCCTCTCGATCCCTGTGTTCGCGCGCTCGACAAAAAGTTCATTCGACGTTTCTTTTCCAAAGCCTAACCTTGTAGGAGGCGCTTTTCAGATTGACCTTCCTTCCCTTGCTGGTCAACGTGCACTTGAGCCGTAGGAAGAAGCTGCACGTGCGCTTGTCGTTGTTCTCGGGCGGCTTCGAGGACAGGCATTCCCGCAGCTCCTCGTGGTCGCACGGGTGACTGTACTCGTACACGCTCTGACCCATCATGTCGATCAGAAACGAGCGAGAACGGATCCTCTCAAAAGACCGATTCCCCTTTCTTTTTAACCTGTTCACCGCAGCGGGAGACGCACCTGAGAGACGCCGAGATAATCGCTGACGTTCTCCGAGATGTAGATCATGTTTCCATCGCTGGACAGCACCAACATGAACCCGTTCAGAGCTTTGGCAAATAACTCGTCCATCTGATTCAACGTCTCGGACTTGGCCACCGTCCCTGGAACTGAAAGGGGAAGCAAGGCGATGTAGCGGGGAGAGCCTTCGAACTTTCGAGCGACGAAAGAGGATAGATACTCACTGGAATCGACTACGGAACGCACTTTGAGATAGGCGATGGCCAGTCTCATGACACTGGCCTTATCTAAGTGAGCTGCCTGTTCCGGTGGCACCGGAAGGGCAGCAGCCAACTCCGTGAAAATGTCCGTCTCCTTGCTTCGACGGCATCGTGCAGCGTCGCGCGACTTCTCCTTCCTCTTCTCGTTGCTCCTGCAACACGCGAAAATGTCCCATTCCCTGTTCAATCTCTAGTTCTATTCACACCGAGACCGCTCCGTTACTCCGTATCTTCTCCCGAAATTCGCAAGCAAACGAGTTATTCTCTGTGTTACACGAGTCGAGAATAGGAAAAGGGGCAAGAGAAAAATTTAGTTACCATCTGAAGTGTAACTTTCGTGCGAGGTAACTGAATTTTTGCCAAAAAAAAATTAGTATCCACGTACCGAGGAATTGTTTTCGAATAATTTTCGAATAAATTCGACAAATTTTTTCCTCGCGATTCGTTATCCAGCAAATGTTTCAACCTCGTGCCTCTGTGTCCAGGGTTGCTCGGGTAAGGTGGAAAAGTCCGAGCAGCCCCGATCTAGAATTTCCGTGTCCGAGGGAAATTTTTCGTATCAATTGCCCGAGTAGTTTCGCAATTTCGCTAAACGCTTTCGAATTAAACGGGGAACGTGTCCGATCGACGTTTCTCTCCAACATCGTTGCGTAATGCGGCGCGATCGATCGGCCGTTTCGAAGTTACGAAAACAACGATCGTGCTGTTAGATAAGGGCCGTGATTCCTAACGAGATGACGAAGGTACGTGTCTGAAACGCTCGATCGTAGAAATGCACGATCGACGACGATCGACTGCAGAGAAAAATTTACAATTGTTGCAAAAAGAGATCGTACGATGACGAAAACTTGGATTCGCTTCGTACTTTTGGAGAGGCCATTTTGTTCTAAAATATTGTCAAAAAAATAGCGACGTTTTTGTCTGAAAAATTGGTAGCTTCGAGGACTCGTTGCAAAGGGCAGGCTTCAATCTTTCGATTCAGTTACGAAGGAAATCTTTCGATGTTTTTTGAAGGCCACGCGGCAGGTAGAAAAAATATCACAAACTGTCACAGTTAACGTAAAAGCGTTGAAAAATGTTTTTCACGATTGAATCTACAATGGGAGGGGGGGGGGGGGGGGGGGGGGAAGGGGGGGGGGCCCCCGGGCGACCCTTTCTACGGATATTAGGCTTTAACGACGAAAATCGACGTTCAAAGTTCGACAAACTAACTAAGGTAAAATAAAAGTCAATAAAAGATAAAAAAAAAAAAAAAAAAAAAAAAAAAAAAACGGGAAAAAAAAAAAAAAAAAAAAAAAGAAAAAATCGTGCAGTAAGTTTCAAGCGATCGTTGCAAAGGGGAGTCTTCGATCTTCAAACCCATCGATTCAAGAGTCGTGAGAAAATTTTCCAATACTTTTCGATGCTTCCAAAATAAGCACCCAAGTTGGCATTGTTGCACCAGCTTTTACAAAATCTCAACAGTTTCGACGTTTCGGCGTCGAGTATTGAACGTCAGCCGCTGAAAAACGGAATAGACGGGAATTATAGGGCGGAGGTGAGATTCACAGATGTCTCGCAACGTCCCGGCTATCTCGAGCGGTCGTTATCTCTCGCACGAAACGACCTTCGAACGGTGCTCTGTTATCCGTTCCTTCGAAACGCCACCACGGTGCTTGCCCGTGGTTTTCCCCTTCGAGGCGATCGGCCTCTTATCGAAATCGTTAAATCGCGGAGATTCCCTCGAAACGCTCTTGGAACATGGCGCCATCGCCGTGGAACGAAATTCCGCTTAATCGGAAGAAACAGCCAAGGATATCGAGAAAAAACCGAGGATATTTCCGCTTTTGCGAATATCACGCGCGTGACGAAGCAGGACCTATACAAGCAGAGATTCGGTCTTATCCAGCGAATAAACAATTGCGCTCGCGCGTGTTTGCGTTTTTAAATTTCCGCGCAAACACGGGAAAATCCACAGAGGGAACTGGAAGTGAAATTCTCAAACAAGAAAATTACCCGTTACGCTCGTCGCTATTTGCGTCGTCGACGTTTGATTAATCCGATGGACGAACGTTCGTACGGTCTACGTTGTCAGAACCAACCGCGACTGAAGGATACAGGCAAACGAATAAAAAGAAAAAGAAAAGAAAAAAAAAACTTTGAACTCCTGTTGCCCGCTCCTATAACCGAGCACTTACAAATAATCTTCGAGTAGCTGCTCGTCCTCGTCGTATCCGTATCGGAACCGACACTCGTTTCGCAGGTCCTCGATCAGGCACGGTGGCAGGACGTTCTGTCCGTAGGAATAGGCGGTGTCGCCCTCGTACAGAGGGCAACGATCGCTCGCCGGACACTGGAGCCATCGTTCCTCGGTGCAAAGGGCGAACGGTCGAGGACAATCGTCGCAGAATTCACGTTCGTCGAGCCAGTTCACGCGGGGCAGCGGAATCTCGCCAGATCGCTCGAGTCGTTTGTCGCTCGGCAAGCTTGGATAGGGGCCGTACCTCGTCGATTTTGCTCGACGAAAGTTGCTGGACGAGTCGGACGGCGACGACGACGGCCGACAGACACGCGGAGGGCAATTGATCGGGGGCGGTTTGTCGGGCTCGAAGTACAGAGCTAGATCCTCGACGTCAACCGGGCCCGTCAACTGGCAGCTCTTGGCGCCTCCGTGCGCGAGATTTTGCGCGCAGTCACGAAGCTGGCTGCACTGCGGCTGCAATTGAGATTGCAATTGCTCGATAGAGGCCGACGATTCCGCGCACGGCAGGGAAGCTTGATAAGGAAGCGTTTCAACGTCCATGGGGAGCGACTCGAACGTCGGATCCCCGCGTCGATCGTCGTAAGATCTCCCCGCGCAGGGATTAAGCGAGCGATAGTTAACTGGAAGGGGTTGCTGGATCTGTGCACGAGCGAATCGGCAAGAGGGTAGAGCGGGTTGATCGTCGTCGTAAAAGCTCGCGTGTCTGGCAATCCAGCTGGAGCAACGACCGGGTTCGTTGTCGATCGGCTGGACACGTGGCGCGATCATCGTGGCTCGATCGCTTCCTTAAAACGAACCTTAAAAGGTCGACCGGTTCGGGGAAAGGGATGTAGTACCCGGCGAGAATCCCGAGTTTTACGATCGGGGTACGAGAGGACGCCGGCGCCGAGTGTGTCGTCGCGTCGCACGGGCCTCCTCTTTTTCACCGTTAGCTCGACTGCTACGTCGATAACCAAGCGACGACAAATAAAACTTTGGCCTGATTTTACTTCCCCCTCTCTGCCATGTGTGCACCTTCTTTCTTCTTCTCCCTTTCGCTCCGGTCTCTCCTCCTCCTCCTCCTCCTCCTCCTCCAACGCGATCCTCTTTTTCTCTTTTTCTTATCACGAAACGCTGCTGCTGTTGTAACTGGCCACGCGCGTTCCTTTCTTCGATTCTCTCTTCTCTCCTACAACACTCTTCTTCCGCGTATATATATATATATATATATATTTCCTCGACTTCGGGCTTTTTCCTTCTGTTTCGAAGACTCGTTTTGGTCGAGTGGCGCGCTGTCAAACGAACCGATTAAAACACGGAAGAACGTGCACGTGTCGTGTTATTTGGTACAACTGTAACATATCCAATCTCGTGCGAGACTGTATCCAGCGGACGATCGCAGCCGGACGACATTCTCGTTCAGTCTGACTCGTCTGGAAGCGCAACTTGGAAATCGTTCTCGGTAGGATCGAATTTTCGCCGACTCGGCGACTCGTGCGATACTGGAACCGGAGAACACAAAACCTTGTTGTCTCGCGCACTCGGGACGATGGCTATCTTCAGACGATAACGACACTACCAATCGCGGTAGACCAGCTTCTCTCGATTTCGTTCCCCGGCCTATCACGACTGATCTTCCAATTACGTTAGCCTCCCTTCTACCATAGATGTTCGAAAAATCAAACCGATTTTGCCTAAAAATGCCCGATGTTTGCGTCGATATCGAAACGAATCAGTGGAAGCCGATATCGAACGAATCCGATAATCTATTAGATTAAAAAGTACTGCGCAAAGCTTTGTTGAAACATCTGGTATCGAGGAACCTAGATATTTTCCAATTATACTGTATTTTTACCGAGGGTCTAACTAGCCAAATTCAAACGTGCCGAAACGTACACGTACTTGACACGAATGTTCGATTTTCTCGAAAGCAAGTAGTGAAATCTCCTCGCGCGACAAGTCAAATTTTTTTCCAACTCTGAAACCATGATTTCAGAGGCGTTTAACCTTGTAAATTCGACCGAGGCTGTACATTGTGAAATACCTTTGAAACGGATCAGATCGAATTAGAACAGATGGATTCTCCACGCTCTCACGATTTTGCAACGCGCTAAATCGCAATGAATCAGAACCGAATCGCTTTAACTTGATTCCGATTGCGAGTGGTTAATGGTTCGGTAGCAATATGTTTGAGCTGTTTCAAAGAAGCATGGAAAAGCTTTCCGACCAATTTGTAAAATCTGTTTAAAAACTTTTCACCTGATTCTCAATACTTGACTGATAGTAGTTTATTCACAGTGTGCTTGATCTATTGTTGATTGCAAATGAGTCATAAAGAAGTAGATAAAACCTTTGTGATTAATCTGTGGATTAATCTGTTTAAGAGATTTCACGAACAACACCTGATTATAGGCAATTGGTGGTTTATTCACAATGTGATCTTGATCTATTTTTAATTGTAAATGTTTCATAAGGTAGTGCATAAAACCTTTGTGATCTATAGACTCTATAGACTCCATTTAGAACTTTTTACAAACAACACCTGATTCTGAACAGTTAATGATTCGTTCGTAGTGTTTAACTTATTTTTAATTGCGTCTTTGTAAAGAAGTATGGAAAATCTTTGTGATCAATTTGTGAAATCTGTTTAAAAACTTTTCACAAACTTTTCACCTGATTTTGAGTAGTTGATTGATAGTAGTTTATTCGCAGTGTACTTGATCTATTGTTAATTGCAAATGAGTCATAAAGAAGTAGATAAAACCTTTGTGATTAATCTGTGGATTAATCTGTTTAAGAGATTTCACGAACAACACCTGATTATAGGCAATTGGTGGTTTATTCACAATGTGATCTTGATCTATTTTTAATTGTAAATGTTTCATAAGGTAGTGCATAAAACCTTTGTGATCTATAGACTCTATAGACTCCATTTAGAACTTTTTACAAACAACACCTGATTCTGAACAGTTAATGATTCGCTCGTAGTGCTTAACTTATTTTTAATTGCGTCTTTGTAAAGAAGTATCTTTGTGATTAGCCTATGAGATCTTTAATAGTTTTCACAAACGACACTTGATTCTGAGTTAATGGTTTTGTCTTAATGTGCTTAGTCTATTTTTAGTTTGTAAGTGTTTGTAAAGAAATATATATATATATATATAAAATCTTTGTGATCAATCCATAAATTCTATTTAGGATCTTTCATAACAAAAACCTGATTCTGTACAGTTAATGGTTCGTTGGCACAATATGCTCGACTTATTTTTAATTGTAAATCTCTCGTAAAGAAGCATGTAAAAGCTTTGTCCTCAATCTATAGAATTAACTCAAAATTTTTCATAAACACAAAAATAAGCTCTGTTGAGTCATTTCAATTCCAGATTAATTCCCAGTTATAAATCGTTGAACTCAATTATTCATCAACAGATAGAAGATGAATATCCTATCTTATGCAAAGATATACAGGTATCTTTCATTGCTCTTAATCATACCGATAAGTAGAAATCGATCAGATCAACAACAAGTGTAAAGAAAAAGTTTCCTACGATTGACGTGTATCTGAAAAAAAAAACATACAACTGTTACACTACAACAGGCTGCTAAAAATAGTTTAAAATTCGATAGTTCCTGCAGACGATCAGTTAATATACGGGACTAATCGGAAAAAGAAAGTTTCCAGAAGGTCGCGTGTTTGCTCGTCACATGAATACACTACCAAACGAACGATCATCTTTTTGGTGTGCGTCGCACAAGGGATATATCTATATACGTATAGCCTCAAGCAGAGAGAGTTCTCTCTTTACTCCGAATGGGGTTACACGAAGAACCGAACCATCATTATGAATTCATGTAATAACGCTACATTTGTTCACGTGTGCGTTATTCGTATATCGATGTAGGAGCACATCTTTCAAACGTCACAACGATCAAAATACGATAACTAATGTTCGACGTCAACGATTGCTAAGAAACAATTGGTCGTTCGTTGATTGGTTCGTCCATAGAAATTAATTTATTAATGTGTCTTACAGTTCAGTTCTTACCGCTCAATTGATCGCTCTGGAAATAAAAAAAAAAAAAATAAAAAACACTAGGCGTAGTGTCTATAGTCTAGGAAAATACACTAGGCATACTCGTACGTGGGCAGAATCTATGGAAAAACCACGCAACTGACGTACATGTAAATACGGATAAGACACAACAGTTTATCTCCGTGTGGTTTCTTTGATTACACTGTTCGAAATTAACATACATACATATATACATACGTACATGTACGATATGCCGCGTGACACTAGCGCTCTTGATTTATCTAAATTTTAATGGTTCCGAGAAAACGATCCAACTATTTTTATGATCGGTTTAGATTTATTCGTCACGTACGCGCACAACTTTCGAACGAGAATTTCACATCTTGAAAACTAGTAAGGAAATATAACGTCGCAGAGCACGATATACGTACTGTATATATAGTACGTTTTCACGGCAGTTGAGAAAATTTTTAGGTTATGACGCTGTTACGCATCATTTCCTACTTCTTAATTTCCAAAATGTATTGCGCTCAGTATAAATAGTTGCTGTTTCAGCAAGTAAATATGTACATAGTACGATTCTCGTCATTAGAATGAATACTTCGCTTGCACGTGGAAAAAACCGAAAACAAACACGCAGCTCGATTTATGTACAGTGCAGCTTGTTTTTCTATCGCGATACAATACAACACGCAGAGAAGGCGAGAAAGCTCGCACTTTGGCCTTAGAATGGAATTATCCCAGGGAAGGCATGATATCTACATCAAATGTAATGATGCTCTACTCGAGTGCAACTCTGTTCGAATGGCGCGCAATTTGAACGGAAAGGAAGAGAAATCGCTAAATCCACGCCCAGACCACCCGGGTTTTATCGATAGAACGCGACTGCCACGTAAAAACCAAAATTGCATCTTAACCCGGTGAAATGCCTCGGCATTTAGTACAGGAAATACTTTTTATTACTTTGATTATCCCACTCGTAACTGAAGAGTAAATGAAAAGAGATCGGATTATTAGAGGGAAGAGGCAAAAGTAATTTTTGTAACGAAAAGTGGGGAGAAGAAAATATCGGTAAAGGAAAAGGAACAAAAACAGTAGGAGAGAAACAGAGAGAGAGATACCGCTCGGAGGAAACGCGATTGCGTCAAACATGCACGCACTCACTCACGCATACTGAACGCGACATGCGCGCGCGCGATACACTGAATTTGCCTTTGGTGATCGTGAATTCCAAGAGCCAAACAGTGGCTCTACGAACAAACATGCGATCGAACAAGGTAGAACGTCCTTGCTTGACGAACATGCTTGGAATTCCCTCGTGAAAATCAGACGAAAGCACGAGGCAAGAGCAAAGTAATATCCATACGGGCGATATCGGGCTTTAATTTTCGCACAGTTTCGCTCACCTTCTTTTCTCCTTGTGTTTCTTCTCTTTTTTCGATGGCTCCATAATGCTAGGCGAAAACTTCGCGACAAAGTTTCTGCAAATGGTCTCTACGGCACTTTGGGATACTCTCAGTCACTGCCAAGGAACGTATCCAACTTACGAACGTCCGACACAGTTCGTCACGAAATTCCTCGTTCTGATTGTCTCTCCCGTACTTTGCTCGCACCGACTCTCTCGTGTTTCCCCGTTATCGAAATCGATGCACCAACATACGTTCTTCGCACGGTACACGACGTCACCTGTGTTTAGTTACTTCCATCAACGTTACGAAACGAAAACACATCGCTGGTTCTCTGTCCGTATGAAACGCTCGACGAACGCCAAACTCATGGTGTGATGGCGATGACGATGACGATGGTGAAGCTCGTAGTAGTAGTAGTAATAGTAGTAGTAGTGAGACAGTGGTAAAACAGTGGTGGTGGTAAACGACCGCGGCGTGGTGGTAGAGGTTGTATACACGAGCCAACTGTCCCAAGGGTTGGAACGGAAGAGGGGAGGTTGACGTCACATCGCTGGTTCCGTTTTCCTCGTAGAGTGACTGCACTGCCATCGAACGGCCATGATAGCAACCATCTTGTCGCCGCGCCACAAAATGAGATATTCAAAACTCGATATCACTGGCACAAAGAGATTATCTCTCTCCTCAAATTGTGCGTCACAAGTGAAAGGAAGGGAAGTGATATATCAATTCTAGGAACTATTTATTGTTTACTACGTACAAAGTATGTACAATGAGCAGAGATTTGAAGTACAAAAATACGTAATAACATTTACTTAATTGCATATTTTGGTAATTCGTTTCAATTTAAAAAAGAAAGAAATAAAAAATGATATGCCCATAACGATGTACAAATTTTTTGAAATGAAACGAAAACTGATGCAACCAATTCCTCGTAAATAATGTACCACAAACATTGTACTAAGTAGGTTATAAAAACAGGTAAGTAGAAAGCAGCATTTAGAAGTACTTTATTTTGTACAAAAAATGCTTTCTTGCACAACCTATCCCTTATTCATAAACTTCAGAGATCTTGTTTCATTAAGTCTCGATAAAAATTTATTCTATCTATACTATGCAAATACATTAATTACTTATTCACAAACATTCACTTGGCATTGGATTGTTCTATTCCCGTTTCCACACTGGATGTACGAGGTAACTCTTTCACTTTAGATTCTAAATGGGAACCTTTGCTGTCCACTTCTAAATTTTTTCCATGCTCTTCGATTGGGTCTTCATCTTCTAAATCTTCCAAAGATCCTTCTTTTTTACCATATAATGCTGGATACTGTACCATGCACGTTTGCATAGTTTTAAATGCATCGTAACAGTCTGAACCTTTTGGTTCCGCAGCTGAATAATGAAAACAAGAAAAGGCTTCACGGAATTCCAAACCGCATGGTCCAGTAGCCATACCACCCAAACAAGGGCAGTTCCAATTGATCTCTCCACTTGATAATAAGAGACCAGGACTTGGTTCTGGCTCTGGAAGTTCTATTTTACTAGGTGTTGCATGATCTTCCTTTGAAGCAAAGATTATTGTGTCTTTACCATCTTTGTGGATGAATGGCATTATTGACTAACTAATAAGAACATAGAAGGCAAAAAGTCAACTTTTTTCTTAAATAAGATGTAAGAATGAATTGGGTTAAATTTTTTAATTTGTTCTAAATCAACTTTAATGTTGATAATTTCGACTGTCTGCACTAAATGATAGTAAATTTGCTGAGGCACGATGAATAATGTAGGTACAAGCCTGTCCTTCGTATGTCTCAGCTACAGTTAAAGCTGCTCTCAAACGTACGTAAGATTCATCGGCGCACCTTAGGATACATCTGCGTTATATCGAATTATATTTCAGGATGTCTATAGTAGACTTAATTCCTTCTTCACCAAATAATTGTTTTACAGATTGAAGAATATTCTTCTTCAGATAGACCTCCGTGAAGTCAAAACAAGGACTATCTGGCAGTATTCTGCAAATTAAAAAACATATGAATATTAAGATTATACATGCAAAGTGCAACGATTGCAGTTGTGTGCAAAAAAAAAAAAGACAAATATCCCTGCAAACGAAAAATGATTTCGTCAAATTGCTAGGAAACGAGTGTGATGAAATCATAAAAGTATGACAAATGCAAATTATGAATGTCCTGAATATTTTTTTGAAAACAACATGAGTAATTTAAAGCATTCATATATTTAATTATATTTAGCTTTAAACTTTATTCATAGATAGTTCTCGAAATTTAGGTTAGGTCACACGTGTTAGACGAAAATCTAAAAGCTGATGAATGTACTAACAGAGAAACGTCTAAATAATACATAGTATACACAACACAAACTCGCGACTCACATTTGATATTTACGAATTTAAAATAGCACTTTTGAAGGAATTTCGTACAAACACTGCGGCATTTCAGTCATGCCTTTTCAATAGAAAGTGAACAACGCATCGTGCAAAGTACAGATGGCAGCATCGGCGCGATCGCTGACAATCACGATTTTTAACTTCACATTGAGGATTCAATTTTCATAATATAATAAATATAAGTGGATTCTGAATAAAAATTTTAACAATAAGAAAAGTATGCTATTTTAAAAATACCCGTTATTTACAAAGTACTTAAAGGCCAATTTTGAAAGAACGATGTATCTTACCATAAACGTCGTCCAATAAAATGGTTGGATTTCTAGGAAATATTTCAATGCGATTGCCTAGCAATAAAATGGTTATATAAATAGAAAGACGAATGAATTAGCCTTTATCCTGCAAAATCCTGCGAGACACTGGAAATTTATGGACATAAGCTTGAAAATTATTATGTATCATAAGGTAATATATATTGTATCTTTGTAACATCGGTAGCTATACTTTCGAACCCTTAATTTATAACTCTTTAAGTCGTTTATTACTTCCTCTCCAAAAAATACCTTTTTCGTATGTTTAGGATTTCAGTAGAATCCTCGTCGTGTCAACAAAATAAGCTTAAATAACAATAAAACAAATTGAAAATTTAATGAAATCTAAAGTTTGTGAAATTATTTTAACTCAAAAGCGCAACTTCTTCGCGCAAGGTCAATGCTAATGTCAATACTCAAGGTTAAAGGTTGTTACAAAGGAAACTTTGAACTTGTATTGAGAGTATATTTCTGTAACATTTTAGCAGCCTCTTAATTTAAAACAAAGAAATGAGATTATTTCGTCAATTTCTTTTTCATTCGTGAAATTACACTGCTGATATCGAAGGGGAAAAAAATGATCATGCATCATGACGTTGAACCCCAAATATCGATTGAGACATGAAAGAAGAACGGAAGTGCATTAAATTCCATACTTGCTGCAATATCTACGCTCCTCTTTTGGCACTCGGAACATCTGGTCTCTTTTTCTTCAATACCGATTGATTTTGACAGTTCCAGGGATACATTCGAATGTACGCTCTACGAAAGAATTGACACTTGGGATACCTGGAGCGTTATTCTAATCGATTGCGAACTCAGCATTTGAACTATAAAGACCCCTGTCCGTATCCTTTTCACCGTTCGATGTGGGTCCTGTGTACATAAGGCTTTCGCATAGGTGTAATGCAATGAAAATGCAAGTAAAAGCTTACTCTGCACAACAGAGCCGAAAAATTTTTTATTTTAGAGTGTACAAACCTGGTGGGTTCTTTTACCATCGTAGGCGTTGCCACGTTGCTGATTTGATCGCGGTATTTTCATAATTCTATCTACACATTACGTAGGGGCTATTCCAGTGGCGTAGAAGGGCAGAGATTCTTGCGTGTAGTGTATTTTATTTTTCAAAAACACTCGAAGAACGAGCAAACTTTGTTGGTTTCTCTATGGAGTTCTAGGATTGAACGAGTGAAAATTTGCGAATAAAAAAATATCTCTTGAAGAAACGAGCGAGCGAAGCAGAGAATGGTACATATACGATGGCCGGAATGTGTGGCGTTGCAACTCGCGATACGCTAAAAGGAAATCACAGGAACATGTGAAAATTTACAACTTGAAAATATTGTTCGCATAGTTATGTTCCCTAGCCCCCATCTCTCTAGCCCCGATGCACTTGGAGATGCAATCAAACCGGACTTCTTTCATTTAAGGAGACGATCGATGATACGATACTTGAAACACGCGCGCGTGTGCATCGCAGGCTCTGAGCTTTAATTTCGTTCGTATGTGACGACTATGAAAAAGTATGTATACATATATACGTAGAACGGACAAAGATACGCTCTTGATACAACATACGTTATATGTAGCTGTATCTTCCGCCGGAGGAATAATTAACTTTTTAAATGATAATATCTTACGTTTTTTTATTCGTTTGTAGGTGAATCGATTCGAAAGATTTCACGAGGAAAGTTTACAGAGAGGTTTTGGAAAATATATTTCGCAATATGCGTCCAGGAAAACGTTACAGAGTAATCTACAATTCCCCCTTGGCGACTATAATTCCGTATCGAGTTCGATAGAAACGTGTCATCGAATACAATAGAAGACTAATGACGTCATGGTAACTATACTACGGAAAGTGGCGTATTCGCCAGAATGTCATGAATAACAAAGAATCGTAAAGTCATCGTATTTATGCGGCTGTATTTAATCGCGAGCTCGTCGATACTTTCAGAAAAATAAAGAAAAAAAAGAAGAGGGGGAAAAAGCTATTTCCCAACGAAATGTTTCATGCGCAAGAGAGAACATTATCGGACAGAGTTCTCCGCATGCCGCATACTGGAAAAACAATGCACGGTATCAGACCGAAGGAATGTTAAATAGAATGAAACGCCATAACAAAAATAATGGTAACAAAAGGTTGAAATTGCATCAGGAAGCGTGGTTCCTGTACTTCATTGTGACCACCGGGGTCGCACACCTTCCGTATGCAAGTTTATTCAGTTTGAACGGGAGGTTACGCGCTCAAAGGTCAAAAGATCTTGCGCCTGCTGCGTATATACGCTTTTAAAATACAAGCGACATACCCTTGCGATATTTTTCTTTTCTTTTCCTCTTTTTTCCTCTCCTTTTTTTTTACGACGTGAAAAATAATTCCATGTCTGAGCCACCGAGATCGCGCATAATTTATTTGACGAGCGCGTACGTGTTATGCAATCCATCGAGAATGAGGGAAACGGAAGGAGACAGCGAAATGCAACGAAAATAAGAAGATTCCTCATGATCGTTAAACTCTATACACGAGCCGCCCGATGGACTGGTTCTCCTTGACGATACACACGCGTCATATTGCCGTTAGTAAAAATCTGTCGATTCAGTTGTCTGAAAATCACCCGTTCCTTCTTTTTATTATTGTTGCCAGTTTCAAGATAAGAGACAACACAAGCGTACCTTTCTTTCGCAGCCTAGACGGGTCGTCTCTTTGTAGGAACTCCAGAACCACACTAACAATAATCGTTTTCATCGTATACATAGTACTCTTGCAAAGGCAAACTTTGATTAGCACATACAAAATAGTAATTACTATTGACAAGAATGAATATTATTGAAATTGTTTTAACATGAAATATAAATATATTTGGGTGGTATTGTACAGTCAGTGATTCGTTTGTATATACAGAATTATGTACATGCCGAACACTACATTTTCGAGTACTCTGCGCGTAAACTCACACATGCATACGTTTGACGAATCGGTCGATCCATAAGTTTTTTTTTTTTTCTTCTGAAATGGTCATCCATTCATCAAGATCCACACATCCATCTCATCCATTTCTTGGATCTGCAAATTCTCTCTCTCTCTCTCTCTCTCTCTCTCTCTCTCTCTCTCTCTTTCCCTTGCTTTTTTATTCTTATTATCCTGTGTTTTTATAAGTCAACTGGTATTTTTTTTTTTTTTTGGCTGTCGTTTACAATTTCAAGTGTTGCGATTAATTAGGACGTCTGCCACCGGACAATTCCATTCTACGAGTACATTGGCGCCTTCCGCGAACTTTTTTTTCATCGCCCCTCCCTTCATCAGTTCAACATCAGCCTAAGCGGATTTTTCGATCGTTCACGGTCGTCGTTATTCTCTCTGTTTATACTTTACTCATTTTTTTTTGTTTTTAGTCTTTTGCTTTCTTTTTTTTTTAATCGTTTATTTACTGTTACAGAACTACTCGTTACTTGTGTATTTTTATTTTTTTTGCTTTTTGCTTTTTTAATCCGCGTTACAAACCACAACGAGGTATCGTTACTTTAGACTTCATGACTACAGTTAAGAGAATAAGCGTAGAAATGTATCACACTAGAGACTTGTACATTATCTTAAATGCGTAGGTATGTTCTGTATTTTTTTTTTCCTTTTTCATTTTCTTTTTTCACTGATAATACAGTAGTAGTTGGTTAGCTAGCTTCGTACCCTCCCTTTCCCCCCTCCCTTCCCTCCCACCCCAAAAAACGAAGATTCCGTAGTCGTTCGAGAACCGAGGAAACAATCGTCAAACATCGAGCGCGTCGACGTCGACGATGACGACGACATTGGCGGCGATGGATAAACAAGGCGACACGCGGCGCGTTTCGCAAAAGGTACGCACACGGCGCGGCACATGTGAACGTTTCACATACGCGCACACGCTCTCTTTTTCTCTCCCTCTCTCTCGCTCTCCTCGTCTCTTTCTCATAAAAGCTCGCCGTGATCGTACACGCAACACCGTGACAGGAAGAAATAACAAGGGCATCGGTACGAATTTTAACGAACGATCGAGCAAAGTAAACATACACAGACACACACGCACACACGCCGTTTTCTAACGAATGCGCCAGTTACAGAGACAAGAGACACACGGGTGTGTAGGTGGTAGTGCGCCGCTTCACATAGCGATCGGGGGAAACTTTCGATTAATCGCAGAACCGAGGAACTAGAAAGGAGAACAATTGCTCGTTAAGTTACACGCTTTTCGTGGAACGTGGCAGGAGGAACGTATATAGTAGGAAAGCGAACGAACGCGCGGCACGTGGTCACGCGGAGAAAAGAGACTATCTCCGGTAAATCGATCGTTCGCCATACGTCGATGCGCCGTATTGCGATAAAGAGAGTCATTTCTCTCTTCTTCTATCTTTTTTTTTCTTTCTTTTTCAGACGAAGGAATGCGATCGAGCCGGCGCGCGCGCGCGCGCGCGCGTACAGCGTTCTGCTCGATACGAACCCCCTGTGTGTTCGTTCGTTCTTTCTCCTTCGAAAGGGGCTAGCGGGGAGAGGAAACAACGTCGGTCCTCGAAGATAAGAAGGAAGGATATAAAAGTGAGGAGAAAGCTAGCAGTGGATAGTAAAAATAGGAGAAGGGAAGAAAGGAGAAATAACAGGGAGAAACGTCGCGGAGGCTGTCAAACGGAAGAGGCACACGGTATGGTATCGATTGGCTGGAGAGAGGCAGGCCTCGGGTCGCTCCAGGGGCGTATTCAGTTGTCCCGTTTCGTGCTCGACTTTTGCGGTGGTAATTTTTGCCAGCTTGTCGCGAGGAAAGGGATCGATCGTCGAGAGTTCGTCGAAGCGGAGATGGCAGGCCGAGGGCGTGGTCCATCGTTTCGAATCGTTCGGACTATCCATAGAGAGGACAGACAGAGTAGTAACCTATAATATCCCGACGTTCGTGACACATGGACGAACGGTGTCTGTCTCTTCCCTTTATGGCCACGCGGTGCTCATTCCACGATCGACGACACACACACACACTCTCCACCCTCTCTCCGAATCTTTCTTTCGCACGCGTTACGTTCGTATCTATCGCTTATCCCACCTATCTCCCCTTGAGAGTTCGACTATCGAGAGGCCGCGACAAACCCCTGGCGCGACGACTGTGCTGCTGCTCTTTCGACGCGACTGTACCGTCGTATTGTACCAGAGAGAGATTCGAACGATCCGGCAGACGATTGTTATTGCTTCGCTGCGAACTATCGAGCCAAAAAAGAAAAAAGAAAAAATTCACAAAGAGATGAAATAAAAATTGTAAAAATAGAATGGGAAGAAAGGAGGAGAGAGTATCGCAGGATGGTTGGATCGAGAGATTGAAAAAGATTCGGTAACTCGAAGCGAATTATAGGGGGTAAGAAAAGGAGTGGTGCGCTCCGGCTGGGATCGAGCCGTGCCTCCGGTATATGCACACACATATATATATATACGTACATATATATATATATATATGTACATACATACATATATAAACCGAGAACGCGATGAGGCGCGTATAAAGAATAGCATAAAATAGCGTACGTTATATTTGCCGAATCAGCCGGTGTACTCTGGGCTGTAGGAACAATTCGTGCGTCAGAGGTAGGTAGGGTTATTGTTAAGTGCACGCCGCGCGGCTTCTTAAGCGCTTTTCATTCGCCGGCTGACAGCGTACAGTCCTCTCCTGCTTCTCTTTCTCTCGATCTTAACTCTCCCGCCCGTCCCTCCCTCTTCCTCTGGTGCCTATATTCGAAGGCTGTTGTGGCCTGTGTGAGAAAAGAGAGAGAGAAAGAGAGAGAAAGAAAGAGATCATTCATCTCAAGGGAGGGTAGGCGATTTAAGAAAAATTCGCATAGAGCCGAGAAGGTGGTCCACCCACGGTGAGGCGCACACGAGGAGCGCACATTGTAATTCGGGATCTCGGCTGGAAGCAGAGAGAGGATCGTGGATCAAAAATGGCTTCGGGTCGATCTTTATAAAGCCGGTGTGCTTTCCGGCGTGCAACTACCTGCTAGAGAGCCTACGGTTGGCACACCGCTCGCTGCTTCACCTCCCTTTGCAAAAGAGTTTTACCTTTACCATACCACGTACCTGGCCAACCAGCTTCGTTCGTTCGTTCGTTCATTCGTTCGCGCGCTCGCTCGCTCGCCCGTCTATCTACACGCTCCGTCGTCGTTTCTGCTCCAGTGTTCCTGGACCGGGTGTTCGGAGGGGTCCCGAGTTCCACAGAAAAAGCCTTGGGTATATCTTTACGAGCGGAGCTATAAAAGCCGTAGGAGTTCGTCCGTTTCTCGATTAACTCTCGTGGGGTATGGATCGTGTTCAGCCGGCTACGATCCTTATTGTCGTGTGTATATTCTTCGAGCCCGTATAATACATGCGAACGAAGGAATTACCGTCGTCCTTCGAAACACACCGTCATTGTCATTGTCATCGTCATCGTCATAGTCCCTGTCAATCGATTTCGAAATGCTCGAGCCGAGAGGACGCTAACGATTCCTGATTCACACCACCGAATTGTTAACACCCTAACAGCCGTCGTCTCGGCTCAGCCTCTTCTCTCTTTCTCGCCCTCTATCCTCTCTGTTTCTCGTCTCATCTCATAAAAATACCAAAATTAAATACGTCTCTCAGTGTCCTTTTTTTCTGTCAAACCGTGTCCTATCTTCGAGCGGTCACCTCCTCGCTTATCCGAACCATCTCCTCCGCGAGAGCAACGAGATCTCGTCGTTTGTTTCGTCTCGATGATCCTCTGGCACCCCCTTTCGCCTTTCTCTTTCTCTTTCGGCTATCGTACACACCGCGTGTGTCACTGTCCGTCCGTCCGTTCGTGTGCATACATCACCTCGATCGGTAAAAACTTTTTCTTTCTTTTTTATTGCTTTTTCCCGATGAATCGTTGAACCGATAAACGAGGAGTTAACGTTGCCGGATTGGATCGATACGCTTCTCCAGAGGCTGTCCACCTCCTCCTACGAGATTCACCCGCTCACACATCGTTCTGTACACACGCTCGTTCTCGCAATGCGCGCGAATAATTTTCGTTTAAAAATGCGTTACACACTGCGCATTCTCTTTCTTCTTCTTCTCGGTCTTTCCGTCTCTCTCCCGAACTCGCTGAACGCACACGTTATACGCTCGCTCTTTCCGATCGATCGTTATCTATATTCCCCTCCCCCTTTCCCCGTGTTCTTTCATCTTCGTTTTGCTTCTTTTTTCTCTGCCGCCGGACTCGCGATCGCGTAACTCCATTCGCCGGGGCAAACTTATATTCCTACGCGATCCCCCCCCCCCTTTTCTTTATAATACTATATAATTATGTACAGGATTAGGCGTCTTTTTTTTCCATTTTTTTTTCTTTTTTCTTTTTTTTTTTCGTTATTCATTCAGTCGAAGTGTAAGTGAGGGCGCTAGCTCGTTTAATATATTAATTATCTGAGGCAGTTTACGTCATTTTGTTTAAGGCCGAGTTAACAGTAGTGAACTATGCGTTTCCAGAAGGTGTACACGCACGCGTTTTTCAGTCGCGCGCCACGTCGTGCACGCGCCATTCCTCGTGGCTGATTCACGTGTCGGTGAACGGGCAACCTGAAGGAGGAATACCGCCGCGCTCTGCGTGCCCCCCCCCTCTCCCCCTCCCGGTTAATTGCGCCCCCGGTTGTCTCGCGAAAATCCACGGGGGCAATTTAGTTTAATTTCGAACGGCTGGCGAACAACACTTCTTTTTCTCGCCGAGGCAGGGACAGGGGGCACCCAGCCGCAGCCCCCGGAAGAGGGGGTCCCTCAACGCCGTCAAAAAGTGGCATACTTTATTCACTCTTATCTTCAACGGGTCTGTTTTTCTCGTTTCCTCCTCCCTTGTTGCCCGTCGAACGTGAATCGAGCTTTTATCCGGCGCGCGTCTCTACTGTACACACGCACAAAAGTACGCTGGTACATAGGCGGAGGGCGAGGCACGTTCGAATTCTCTATCTCTCTCTCTTCACTCTCTCTCATTCTCTCTCTTTCTCTCCGTCAAACACGACGCGATGCACACGTATATTTATCCCGAAGAATAAGCTTGACTTGTATTATTTTAACGTATAGCTACGTTACGCGCGGCGTAGGACAAAATATTTGATGCCAGACTTTTTTTCTTTTCTCTCTGTCTCTCGTACCCGCTTACGAAGGAAGCACGTTTTATTACAGAGTAAATATTATATGCCTTGCTCTCGCCGGTTACGCAAAACCGCGATAACAACGGACCAAGAAAGAACGCTCGCCTTGTCTTTTCTTTTTCGCGAATCGATCGGAAGGAAGGAAGGAAGAAAAGGAAGAAACGAAAGAAAGAGAAAGAGAAAGAGAAAGAGAAAGAGAAAGAGAGAGAGAGAGAGAGAAAGAGAACAAAAAAAAAAGAAGAGAAAAGATGGGAAACGAGGAGGAAAAGATGGGAAAGGAATACGGAACGGAGAAAATAATCGCTTCGGATGCATTCACTGAATGCAACGTTAAATAAAAAGATCACCGGGAACGACCGCACATGCCGTGTATTACTTCCTTCGCGGTACACACGTGTCGCGTCGTGTCGAGTTGTGTAGGTCTCCTCTATGCATGTATGTGTGTGTATGTATGTGCGTGCCTTGACGAGTGTAGGTAGTACACGTACGTACGTGGTACGTTGTGCCTTCTCTCAGCGAACGCACAATGTTCGTTGAAAATATATCTTCGATCGGGAACGTTTCTAATCTAATTGATCGCGATTCGCTCGCGAACAGGCAGAGCAAAATTTCAATGGAACGGAATCGAAAGGGATCCTGCCACCGCAGAACCACGAACGCAACCCCGTGAGAAGAGAAGAAACGCGAGAGAAACGCGAGAGAAACGCGAGAGAAACGCGTGCAGCAGCGTACGTGTTTTTAACCTCTTAGCCGCGGCGAGATTTTTCAACAACGAAATTTATATCCAACACCACGTAATTAGAAATTGAAGAATTGGAAGAACGAGTAAAATATAATATCAATATAATACATAATATTTTTCCATATAAAAAGTTCGAATAATACCCATTGCAAGGATATAATTAAGATTATACTTTACAATTTACTTACATACAACTTACTAGAAATAATACTTTACAAATTTACAGAACTTTTATTTGTGAACCTAGGCAAGACTTTCTACTCGGTGACTCATTGAAAAAGTAAAAATGCTGCAGTCCTTTTCGTCAATGCGTTTGCATATCCTTTCCTTTATTTGTACTTTGATTTCTGATTCAAAGTACCTCGGAACGACTCGTAAGTACGACGAATTCCAACCGATTGTGAGAAACAAGCGAGAGCCACTATATATAGTGGCGTACCGTTGAAAAAGATGACATGTGCGAGAGGCCACTATAGTGGCGTGCCGGTTCGAAAAGGCGATACACGCGAAAGCCATTATTACTGGCTAAGAGGTTAAAAAACAAGCTCCGCTGGCAACTGCACGGAGAGGAGAGCGCCTGCCTCTATCGAGTTATCTTCCCTGGAAAATGCGCGCAGCCAGGAGAGTCGTTGAACGTTCCCCTTACGTAACACGCTCCGTAGGTTTTTTCCCGAGACAGCGGTGACAATGATACTCGCCCCGATGATGGTAAACGCGTCTCGGTTTATACGCGAGATATTTGTAAATGCAAGAAGTAATACTGACACGTATAGGAAGAAGGTCTGTCCAAACGTTTTTCACCGAAACGTTAGGCAAAAAAAAAAAACGCCTCGACTATAATTGAACGGGGAGAAAAACACGGACGAACGATGCAGTATATGTTACGAGAAACGTGTTTGGCACACGGAAACGCTTTGCTGTAGCGTTGGTAACAGCGTTCAAAGAGCTCGCTCGTTTTTATGAAATCGTCAACGGACGAAACAATTTTAAGCGTCGATCGTCCGATATGCACGAGCTGAAGAAGTTTAAGGCGTAGAGGCTCGATCGTATCAGCAACTCTGCTTGACATTCGACCGTGCGCCCCCGGCGTCTCTTCGACGCTAAAATGTCCCCGATTAACGGAGTTTTCGGTCGTTCTGTCGTTCGCTTGCCCTCCCCCCTTTCCCCTCTTCCGTTCGTTCGTTCGTTCTTTCTTTCGACACACCGCGCGACCGACGACAATCGAATTCTACGAGCGTACACTTTGCATAGTAAGCGAGATTCGGCGATACACGACGGATGGAGCGTAGAGACGACCGGAGACGAGAGAAAGTCGCGCGCACGCATTGTGTATACGTAGAGATCACTGAAAAAGCTGAACTCAGAAAAGAGCCACTCTGCTATTTTTGAAGTCTCGATACACCGACGACACCATCCGAGAGAATGACTCTGAATACGTGCTTGATTGATCGTCGAAAACTGCAGTTGGAATTTAACTGCTGAAGAGAGGGGGGGGGGTTGTAGATTGAGAAATTGTTCATGACGAAACAGAGAGAAGAGAGAGAATGCTCTCTCGTCGACGACGATAACGTCGCGCACAGTCCAAGTAACTCTATTTAGGCCCTGTATCCGTTTAGCCTTCCCTCTACTTTGCCGCTAAGAGGTTCGTTCGTTCCCTTTGAACGAGCAAAAACACCGGGGCGGAAATGCTCCGGCCGAGATGGACGGCGAAGGGTAAGTGGTGCCAGGAACGAACTGTGCTCTCTCTCTCTCTCTCTCGACCAACCGGTCTCTTCTGCCAACAAATTTTACCAGGAACGAAGATGAGAGCACACACGACCGACCGAGGAGCTGAAAATTTCCACGTGTGCCGCCTTCGTGTTTCGATTTGGAACGCGAAGTATACGACGAGGGGATTCGGCACGTGAACTGATGATGTTAGAAGTCGATTTAGCAACGAAGGAACGTTGCGAAAACTCGCGAAAACGCTGAGAAAACCTAGGACCGCGCGAAGAAATCGTGAAATTTAAAAATAACGTGCCGACGAACATTTTTTACTCGCCGCTAGAAAAGAAACGAGAGAGAGAGAAAGATAGGTTAGGAAACCGACAAACGAACAGGTGAAACCTTTTCAAAGTCACCGGCCAACATTTCTGCTTGCGACGCTTCCTAATTACCCGATGTCGACGTCACATTATATAACGAGTTCGACGGGGGTTTCAACGAGGTACAATAATGCTCTCCTTCCTTCCACGTCGTATAAATATCTATCAGTGGATGAAGTTTAACCCTCTGACGAGTGAACAGACCGTTCTACGTTACTGGGAAACGTATTTTCTACTATCGGTTTGATCGTCGAAGAGCAAAAAAGCTAATTTCCGCGCAAGCGTTTAAAAACTACGTTGATTACGCGTTTTTTTTCTCCTTATCCCCCTCCTCCTTCACACGTGCCTCGATTTCATTCGAAATCAATCACGGATCTCTCAGTTAGAGGAGACGTGTCGCAAGAGCACGCATTTTCTACAAAAATAAACGCGTCAGCGTCGCGCTGTTTCAAGGAACGAAGGAGAAGCTGACGAATTCCACAAAACGCGTCGTGGAAAACAGGTCGTTAACGCCAGCCGTGCACGTTCGGGGGACGAGCTTTGAACAGAAATTCGGGAAACGAAATTTATCAGAATCGACCCCTCTGTTAAGCCTATTAGGCCTACCCATTGGCGAACGCGGCGAAAGAGTGGCCTTCCGTGACTTTCACATTTCTTTTCTTCCTTTTTTTTTCTTTTCCTTCGTTTATTTCGGCGTGCTCGAGAAGCAGACGCCAGTTCCTCGAAGCTGGTCTCTCTCACTCTCTCTCACTCTCTCTCTCTCTCTCTCTCTTTCATTTTTCCACGGGCGTTCGCGAGGCGCGACGGGTGGAAATTATAGGAGCCAGGGCGATGTGCGGTGCAGGTTCGCATTAGCGACTGTTAGTCTAACGTTCATCCCGTGCACATGGGTCGTCAGTGTTTTCGGAATACGAGTCGACGTATCCTGCTCCCTCCGGTGCGTGCGGGCCGTCGTCTCTCGGTTTCGTCTCTGCCGATCCCCATCTTGACCGCGCCCCCTTCTCGTCTGGTCTGGTCACGTCCCTCGCTCCCTTCTCGACCCGTAACCGCCCAGATCCGTTCCGTTCCGTTCCGTCCCGTCCCGTCCCATCCCGGTCGTCCCATCCCGTCCCGTTCCAACCCGCCGTCTCGTTTCGCCTCGCCTCGCCTCGCTTCGTCTCGCTTCGCCACGGCTCGCCCGTACCGCCGGTGCGGTCGTGCGGTCACGTTGATCGATCGTTACCGTGTAACGAAATACGGTCCCCGTCCGTTTCTCCTTGAGCGCGCTCTTTGAAAAGGGCGCAGGATAAAAAAGAAGAAATCCTGCTCCGACCTCTCTCACTCTCTCACTCTCTCTCTCTCTCTTTTTCTCGGACCTCAAGTTTCCAGAGATGCTCCCGACAAAGACGGAGAGAAACAAAGAGAGGCCCGCGGAGCGAACGAACGACAAAAGGGGCTAGAAGAGAACGAGTGGAAAGCCGCGGTGGTGAAAGGGCGCGCGCGAGAGAGGAACGTTCCGTCAGAGCTGGACAAACTTGTACGATCGCAACGATCACCGCCGCTGCAACGATTTCCTGCGACGTTTGGCATCGCGGAACGAGAGAAGCAAATACAAGGGAAACTGGTATATACATGTATATACATGTATATACATGTATATATATGTATATATATATATATATATGTATTCGATTTGGCAATGTCGCGCTTGCCACCCTCTTGGACAACGTTCGACAAGCTTGCGTTCGGACTTTGGCACTTGCGATTGTGATGATTGTCGATCCGGCTTGGGTGTACACATAGTATGTACATACAAACGAAGAATACGGATGAGAAAGTATTCCAACTGTGAATCTTATGGAGGCCCAAGTCCTAAAGAAAGTACTATTACGTACGTATAAATTCGCGGCTGACGATCTTGGAGAAGGGAAAAAGGACGAGACTGCCGTCGCCACCACGGCGGTGGTATATAACGAAAGGCGACCGCGTGTACACCATGTTTACCCGGCGAAGAAAGACATCCGAGTTTCAGGAATTTACGCGGAGGAAACTCTCTCGGCTGTCTCTCTACTGCTGAAAGTGTGTACCGGTTAAAAATAAGTCGTTAATACAGAGAGCCTAAGCAAATTGATCTTTATACCTGAACGAAGTGCACACGTATCGCAGGTGGATGAAATCGGTCGATGCGTATATACATACACGGACGCGACCATTTCAGTTGCCTCGTATAGTTAGTTCCCTCCATCTGTTCCTGGCTCGAATGTACATCTCTCTCTCCCTCTCTCTTTCTCTATGTGTGTAACGAGATAGTAGTGATGGTGATGGTGGTGTATATACGTCTTGTGTTTATTCTGTGGCTTTCTGCTCGTCCGTCCGTCTGTCCGTCCGTCCGTCCGTCCGGCCGGCCACCCGCACACTGCTGCCAACACAACGGTGTGCACGGCACGTACGATCGTTGCGTCGACGACGATACATGCATATATGTACGTTCGTATATACATACATACGAAACATACGTATGCATATAGATCCACATATGTACGATGGAATATACACGTAGGATAGAAGTAGCGTGTATGTCGCAGAGATAGATGTATCCCGAGTGTACTAGGCAGAGTTTAGACCAACCCGTATGCTCTTTAACGAGTATGGAAGATAAGTCGTACAATAGGGAAGAGAGAGCACACAGCTTTGCAGCCGGATTAGGTGAATAAATGAACGGTAGCGGCGGCAATGGGGTCGGTCGCGCTGCTGCTGTTACTGCTTTTGTTGCCGGTGCCGGTAGACACCTAACTCTGCGGTAAAAGCGCGTGATAACCGGGCGTTTCGTAAAAACCGGCCGCCTGAAGGGCGTGCAGCGAGGTCGCGTGATGCCTGTGTATCGTGCTCGCGTACACGCTGGAAACGCTGCTGGAAGCACCGATCGACGTCAAAGAGGAAGAAGAGGACGAGGAAGATGAGGAAGAAACTTGATGACCAACGTGCGACGAGGCTGCACGTGATAGTAACGTCGCTGACGGCCGCCTGTACGGATGATGTCCGACCGCCGAGGCTGTCGTTGCACGCAGATGTGTCGACGAGTTCGAACTGTTGGTCGCGTTGTACGTCTGTTGATAGGTCTGTCGTAGAATGCCAGAGATCGACGTGGCCGTCGGCGTCACTGACGAGGAGGAACTTCGGTCGCTTTGGTGAGGTTGATGATGAAGTTGATGAGTCGTTCGATGTTGCTGCGTGGCTTGCGGCGGTTGCTGCGGCTGCTGTTGCTGCTGCCGATGCTGATGATTGTGAGCGCGCATCGCGCGGAAGTAATGTTGATAAATACCTGATATGACTGCTTTTTCATCAGCAGAGATCAGCCCGGTTCCGGCGGAGGTCGACGTAACCGAACTGGACTGCTGTTGCTGCTGCGGTTGCTGTTGACCGTGATGTGAATGAGCATGAGGTCGATGATGATGATGATGAGTTTGTTGTTGCTGCTGCTGCTGCGACGAAGATGGATGGGGTGGTTGCTGCTGTTGCGGATGATGACGCCTCTGTTGTTGTTGTTGTTGTTGTTGTTGCTGCTGCTGCTGCTGCTGTTGTTGTTGTTGTTGTTGCTGCTGCTGCTGCTGCTGTTGTTGTTGTTGTTGTTGTTGTTGTTGTTGTTGTTGTTGTTGTTG
>KQ435848.1:280717-317580 GCA_001276565.1 Melipona quadrifasciata
ATAAAGATTTCAAAACCTTTCAGCAAACACACTTCAATCAAATATCGCAGCCTGCCATTTACAATGGACGTTCGGCGAGTGCATTTCCTATTTCATGTATAAATAAATCTCGTATCAATATCTCAGACTATATTTCCTACCGTAAATAGAAACGAATAAACGCGATCGTAGTTCTCTCTGTTTTCTTTTTCTTTCTTTCTTTCTCATTCGTGCGATTACGAAAGTTAAGCGTTGTTTACTGCATGTACGTTCCTTCAGCAAGTAGGATTCGTATTTCGTCGTCAGGATGATTCGGCGAAACGCGTAACGGCGACCGCGCCGTTACGCAACGAAGGACTACTCGAAGAAGCGATCGAGAAATATGGCGACGGAATCGGGCAATTAAGCCTCGGATGAAGTTGTACTTTATAGCGGGGATCGCATTTGGCAATTGGTTACCGTTGCACTTGGCGCGTTGAAAGCCGCGTTGTGCGCGAACCGAGAAAGCCTCGGCAGCCAACTCGAACGTCGAAAATCTGAATAATTGATGGGTCGTCGCTTATACCGGGAAATAATCGATAGTACCACCGGAGAGGACGTAACAAATATTCCGCGGGGAAGATCGATAAACGTCCAAGTCTACTTCGGGAACTCCCAGCTTTCAAGCCTCTATAATATTTTACGTTTTTCTCTCTCCCTCTCTGTAAAACATTCTTCTGTCTTTGTTCAACTCTCGTTTGCCTGCTGCAAAAAACGCGCGAAAAATATTTTATTTACGTGTACGTACAAAATAAGTAAAACTTAAACTTAAACTTAAACTTAAACTTTGACTTTGACTTTGACTTTGACTCGGAAGTTATTTCGTAAAATTAATTTCGCGATCATTTCCGACGAAGTCTCTAATGTTGCTTTTGGAAGCCAGATTCGGAAACGACTTCATTTACATATATGTTCAACATGTAATAATAAACGTGGCTGCGCACGTAGTTGGTAATTGGTCAATTTCCTGCAAAACGATCGAACATCGCCCGCTAATAATTTCGAACGGTAACGATCAAGCCGGAATCTGATGCGATTCATCACCGTGGGACATATTTCAGGGTCGATCAACCATGAAATTGCGGATCGGTGATTCGGTCGTTGGACGTATGTATTTTCATAGCTACGAAATAAACGTAGGAACCTGAACGCGTGTAATCCGAGAGCTCATTTTTCGCCGATCATTTGTCTTACTTTTTTCCTCCCCCCCCCCTTTTTTTTACCGGTCCATAGTTTTTTTGTGGCTCGGCGACTCTCGCCATGGTTAATTTTAGAGGAGATATTGATTCTAATTTTAACCGATTCTCTGCGTCACATCTATCTCTGGATATCTATTTCGCACGTTCGCACGTTGGCGAGAATTTCTTTTTAATTCCATCAATCTGTACTCGGAAGAAAAGACCCGCCATTGTTTCGACTTTATTTCGAACGCGTGACGTGAAACCGTTTGCACGAGCTCTGACAAAGTGCACGGTCGTTTCCACGGTCGCCTCTAAAAATATGTTACGAGAATAATCGTGATACGAAATTGGCGATTCGATAAATACGAAAAATATCTCGATCGGTTGTCGGTGTCCGACAATTTGTCCGGTGGAAACGTGGGAATCACGATCGTAAAGTTTTGGTTATTTTCGAATTCGATCGACTGTCATTTGTCAGCCAAGACTTAACGTTCATTTGATCGTTTCGTTTCGTTTCGTTTCGTTTCGTTTCGTTTCGTTTCATTTCGTTTCGTTTCGTTTCGTGGAAAATCGAGGGAAGGTCATCGCGAAATTTAAAATGAGATCGCGCCGCGCCAAATGTATCACCCTCGCCATCTACCTTAGCAAATCACAACCGAAGTCAACCGAGTCTTTTTAATCATCCGTAGATAAAACCAGCGTAGCTACACGTCGGTAAAGAGGTTAGTTTTTACGAAAATTTGTCAGTAACGAAATTCATAATTGATCGTTATGATTCGTGATGAGCAGGCTGTAGGAAATTCGTTTCACCCTCTAAATATTACAAAGAATGTTTTTAGTAACTGTTTTGTAAATACAATACACACTTATGGCATTGCAAATGATGAGTAATTAATTCTCACGTTTGGCAACACTGATCGTTAAAGCATCAGCGTAAATGGGGGAACGAGAACAAAATTCGTCCCTGTTGAAATGTGAACAGAGTAATTTACATACCGATTGCGGCGGAAGAGGAGAAGTTCGATTATCGTAGGATCTATAGGCGGTGGTTCGTGCGCCGTTCAGTGATCCGTAACCAGGAGTCGCGTTGCTACCGACATGATTTCCTTCCGACGACACTGTGTTTTGCAGGTCTGCCAGCAACGCATCTGAAATCAAGGAACCGTTATTGGATTGAGAAATATCTCTTCAATTACATCTTCAATGAGCTCAGAAGGGGACAATTGAATTATTAGCCTCTTCGAGTTGCTTGATTTCACATAAAAGATATTAATAGTTACAATTGAGCTTGTTATTTTTTCAGATTATTGCTTCAGGTGTGTAAGAATTTCTGTACGTATCTTGCATATACGTATATATTATAAAATGGCCGTTTATATTGCTTAAATAACAAGAATCGATGTCAGCGACTTTGATAGGTTATACCAAGTAAAAGTGTCATTCGTCAAAGTGTCTAACGAATGTTACCAACAATAAGATGTAATCGGTGTAAATTTAGACCAGCTCGTCTATTATATTGTATCAAGATGAGTAAATTCGTCAGGTAATCACCTTAATGCTATCCGTTTATCAAAATATCTTTTACAATTAGTTTTCTCTCTCTCTTATAACGAGCAACCGAAGAACTTTCCTTTCCGATTGTATTTGTCTGGTAATATCGATTGATCGTCAGCGCCTGCTCCCCGTGTAAAAATGTTTGCGCTGAAAGTATGCACACGCAAGTGTTTTCGACACCTCACGGCAGAATAACGAGAGAAAAAAAAATGATGACGTGAGCGTTGTTTAAGCGGGCAAAGCTTTGAGATAAGCATACAAGGTGAGCATCAAACGTTCACGAATCAAAGAACCATTTACCAAGACTGAGAAGATTTGTTTCCGTTTTCTCGGTGCTGTAAGGCTCGTAGAGATTATCGGCCTCGGCCTGCGACTCGCATCCTGCTTCCATCGTGAGACAAACTGCGACACACCCACTGTTCCGAGAACGTCGAACTTCGCCACGAATTTCCGGTCGAATCGAAAGCAACGAGCGCAAGATATTCGCGAAAACGCGTAGTCTTCACGTTTCTATAGACAGCCGTAGAATTATCCTTTAACGCAGGAAGGGAAATCGAATTGATCGTAGATAGATTCTCAACACTGACGATATTCACAGATCTCGTAAAATTTTCAAAGATTGCCCGTATAAATACTTTATACATGTATGTTCGCCTTACACAAACACGTTACAATGACGTATAGTATCAAGAATACATTGCTCCTTATCCGTTTATCTCTGCCTGATACTTTTTCTTCAGAACGACGAAGAAACGCACGATAGAGCGGGCAAACAGTCACGTGCTTATCGAAATATTGGCGAGATTTGCACACACGAATCCGTGACGATCGACAAAACGGTACTGATTGTCAATCAAGTTGTCGGTAAAGCGACCGGCTACCAAGCCGGAGAATAGAAGCCTGGAGGAGGAGGCAAGTTGGTCTGGAGAAGGAGAAGGAACAGGAGTTGGAGGGAGTATTCTCGCAACAAGGGAAGCAGAAACCCGAGGCGGGTTCGAGACCAAGGAAAAGCAACTTAACCAACTACTAAGAAATAGTTCGCGGATAAAACCTGAACTAGATGCTTGCGAATCGGCTGGATGTGCTTTTTCGCGGAAATTGGAGCGTTCTTTGAATCAAATGCTCGATGTCCTTAACTCAAAGGCTAGGAAACAGAGAGCATAAAGCAATTTGAATACTGGTGGCTTGAAAAAAACTGAATGCGATGTACTTTGCTTTGTTGATAAAGTAAATTGTTAAGAGAAAGGTAATCAATTTTTTGCATTGTAAAATGAAGATATTAACCTTTAGAAAACCAACATTTTTTCACTTTTTTGAATTTTTCTTCTTTTACGAAAAATTTATGTATATGTATGTACAACTTGCATGTTCTGCAAGATCCCCAAATTTCCTTTTGGCCGCTATAGTGGCTGCTCCAGACCATTAAAGGTTAATGTCGTTACTTTAGTGATAGTTTTTAATTAATGATGAAACTATTGAATTTCAGTTTATCTCGACTTTGAATGGGATTCGTTGTTGGCAGAAAGCCTGCCAAGCTTAATCAGATCTATTTTATACTTCTGAATCATACGGCCAATTTCAACATTAATATTACGCGATATGCGTAACGCACTTTCGTTATAAATCTCGGAGATTAGACGGGGGATTAGACGCACGATGATGACTCCGAATGGTTAATAAATCTTATAGAAATATTATAATTGCAGATATTTAAATCGAGATATACTATATTCTTGCGCTTACTATATTACGCTGAACGTTTAGTACTTAGATTACGTTTGCTCTGATTAAGCAAAACAAAAGATTTATCTTAGAAAAGCATGTAATGAGAGTACAATTAGAATTTGATGCAATCATAATTTGCATCGATCTCTATGCATAGACAAAGTTAGCAATTACTCTCGTTAACTCATACTCCCATTAACCAAATTTACTTACTTATATACTGTTCCCAACGTGCGTGTCTTTGGATCGTCGCCAATCGAGCCGGTGTAATAGGCGATACAGGATTCATAATGTTGGTTATATCACTCTGTTTTCAACGACATGGCACCAAATTAAACGCTTTAAACTTAATTGGAATGTGGAATCAAAATTGAAACTTCAAGAATGTAATTCTCTTCGATTGATTTCGATTGATTTCAGGTGAACTTATTTAAGACCGATTGATCATTGAACACTAACTTTTGATTCTTTCTACTAGCAGGGAGACGCAGACACAAATGAGAAACGGCAATGAATACGAGGCCGCAGTTTGGCGAGCGAAACATTCTGTTCAAAACATTCTATAGATATAAATCCCCTTCCCTGCCAATTACTAATTACTATATACTTCGTATGAAATTAAGCATCCAAAACAACATTTGTCATTGCGAGTTTAACGAGCGTACGTATACATACATATTTATGTTATTTAACCATGTTTTGACACTTGAGATAATTCAATGTATGGTTACAGAGACATATGGAGATAAAATTAAAAATGATTTCATACCACTTTAAGTTATTATTACGTGCAACGTGTCGAAAATAACGAGCAAACGAAGAAATTATTGTTAGAAGGCACATATGTATGTGTTGCGAGACCAGGTGGAACTGCCAGCACGTGTTTTCTCAGTTTGCATTTACAGAATCTCGGAGTGTTACGTGAACACTCTTCTCTTTCCTCCCTCTTTTCGTCTCTGTTTTACATCTTCGTAAACTTTACACATGATA
This sequence comes from Melipona quadrifasciata, assembly GCA_001276565.1. Lineage (NCBI taxonomy): Eukaryota > Metazoa > Arthropoda > Insecta > Hymenoptera > Apidae > Melipona > Melipona quadrifasciata. Next base: position 286,186 of record KQ435848.1, read on the forward strand.
CATGCAAACGTTTACACCTAGATTCATGACGATAAACTTCCCAAGAATAACTTCGGCTATCTATCATCTCTCAACCGCGGTATTCTACCGGTATTTTGAAGTTTGAATTTCTTTTTTTCGGGAAAATCCTTCGAACATGGACGTAGCTCTTTAGGGGGGAAAAACTGCTATATAAAGATAGAAATGGGGACCACGTCGATTCTATTCGAGTCATATATGTCAGTCGTAAGCGTAGGAAATTAAATCACACACTGTCGTGCTTCATATGGATATGTATAGATCAAGCCAAGGTTCGTTCAAGGAAGAGATGCCTACGCACATGTCGGATCATTATATGATCTTTCATGCAATGGAATGCATGATAAATAATCGTAGTTTCCTGTATCTCTAAAAAAAGGAATTTCACTAGCTAGTGCATTACAACTGGAAGCGTAGGAATATATCTAATATATATGATATAATAATAGTAACTTCCATGTGACTAAACAATTACTGCAGTGCCTACAAAAATTAAATTGATACATGCATATAATTTATATAAAGTAAACTACTTAACAAGAAACAAAAAATTAAATTAAACATGTAATATGCATATACATCCGCTTATTTGACTTTTACTTCAGAAATTGAGAAGAAACTTTAGGAATTAATAATTTATTTATATGACAGCGGCACTATCGATAAAATTGATCCCTTGCGTCGATACATCGCAACTTGCTATCGACACTTTGATTTCAGCGCGATTGAACAGATGACGCCACTCGAAAAAATCGATATTTTTAATTCAAACTTCTTTCGAAACGTGTAGAAATGAACTACCACATTCTTTTATAGATTTCCATAAAAAGATCGCTCGTACATAATGACTTCGAGAATTATTTCAGAAAGTTTAGTGTCAAGGCGACCCACATTGTAGGTGAAAGGTATTCCAAAAAAAAATGATGTGATCTGTTGCATCATGAGTCATCCCTTCAGACAGAATAAATGTGCATTTTAAAAATAATTTAATTTAATTTAATATATTGCGCGGATACGCGTATGAAAGAGATAAACAAATACGCTTCTTAATTTTAAAGGACTTCTTAAAAAATGTTTGAAAAATAATCACAATTAATTTTTTATAATTGTTTCATAAATCTATACCTTTGGCTACCATGCACGCTAACTTTTGAAGATATGCCAGAGATTCATTTTCATCAGCAATTTAAGAGCATTAAATAGTAAATCGTTTCATAAATGGAGTGTACGCACGAGTACAATATCAGAGGTTATCGCGTGGTATATCACAATATTAAACTAGCTAAACTTAATAATTACGTACATATCTAGAAAAGCATGTAAGAATCGCATGACCAATTTTTCAAAACGCTCATTTTAAAACGCTCTACGTACCGATGAAAAATGATACGGTCAAAAGCAATTGAGCTTAATTTAAAAGTTCGCATTACGTTATCGCGCAAAACAGTGCGAACGCAGACCAGATATTAGGTCGATATATTAACTCTCTATTAAGCCTCTAATCTTAATTTCTATTAAAATTAAATATATCGAGGACAATTACTAATTAATAATTCAATCCGGTATTCAAATTACGTATGCAAAAATGTCGTACGAACGCGCACTCGCATCCGTAATCGTTAGACACAATTTTATATCGTTGTCGTACCGTATTATTTACCGAATAAAAAATTAAAACCACGTTAAAATTTAAGGGGCAAAGGGATTAAAAATATAAAAAAAGAATTATCGACTCACATCCTGGTGGTGAACCTTTTGTGACGGTGATTTTATAGGGCTGATAAATAGCGCTTGGCTCTACTTTTCCATACATTGTCCGATCCATAGCCATTATTATTTTTTTTTTTTAAACGTGAGAATATAATTACACTTATAGCACTTGAGAATATAATTGAGAATATAATTACACTCTATAACTGTCTATTTTTTTTTATGCGGTTTCACACGGGATCACGAATTCATCGCGTTTAAGTATGTATGATATTGTGTAGCACTTTTACTGCGGTAATGCTTCTCCTCACTGTCTATCGTGAACAACCGAGCTGTGTAGACGATCGATTAGTGGTGGGGATGATGCACACATCACACGACCACTTGTTGAATGCCGTCTGTGAATTTTATACAGACAAGTCCGCGAATAGGTAAGATAAAGCGTTACGTTTGAAAAAAAGAATGAAAACAGAAAAGATTGTGCAGGTAAGAAACTTGATAAGCTAGTTACAATCTATCGATCGTTATTCCACTTGTACTTTCGATTATTTTACCCGCACTACGGTCGATAAATTTACGCGCACGTAACGTGAAGAATTGAGAATTCATACGAGATGCCGAAAACGACTAAATATGTTTTTTTAGTGTCTACGATTGTAGGATAAATTTAGGATAAGTTTAGAAAAATACAACGAACGAGAATCACGGTATTGATACCTTGTGAATAGAGGCGAATTTGACGGGAGGAAAACCAGAAGTTCAAATGTACAAGTGTATTTCAGGCGCTCGCCCGCACTCGCGACATTTATCCTCTCCCCGCAACGATAAAACAAGAGGACAACGGCGCCGTGAAATACACTAAAAATACGTAGAATCGTTGGCACGCGACAATTCGTCGGAACACACTCACGCGACATTATGTGAATTTTGAAAAAAATTTTTCCGGTAACATGTGCTACGTGCAATCACTCGAATTTCACGAGTTCCCAATTCAAAAGCTTTTGAAATTAACTTAAAATTTTGTTCGAGGTTAGAAGAATCGTAATTTTATTTCAAACTCAAAGCATAGTTTTAAAATTGCATAGTTTTCTCTCAAAATGGATAACTGGTTGAAAATATTAATCCTGTTTGTGTGTATGTGTGTGTGTCGCACTTGATTGCATATGATCATAACAAACATATAATTAATATTGATTATACATATTAAATACGATAAGTAATATTCTGGATCTCTTGTGAAGAAAAGTTTATAATTAAACCCCTACATCGTAATTAATAAAGTCATTGGGGGATGAACTAGCATGCCATGTATTTAATCGTGACGCAACGAAATGTTATCGTGGTAATACAGATAACAGTATTACGTATTTCACTTCTAGCATTCGTAACGTTACAGCATATCTATATGTTTTATAACTAATCCGGTACTGATCAATTTTTAATTAAACGCGTCATGTTTGTATTGTTTGTGACGATGAAAATTGCAAACGGAATATAATAATACAACCATAATCGCAAATAATAAGATAAATACTTATATACTTTTTATATGTGAGTGTATCTAAATATTAATAAACGCAATAGAATTAAAATTCACAGGTAAAAATATATTAGAAGAGAATGTTTACTTTTGATTTTTTTAAACCTTCTCCATCAATAATACTCGTCCAAATAATATAAATATTTATTATCTGAATAAGCAAATGTAACGACAATATAAATTCATAGATATTGTATTTGAAAAATATAAAAAAAAATTTAAAAAAACAATGTCTTCATTCTTATACTTTTATTTTTTTTTTAATGAAAAATAAAATTAGTACCTCACAAAAATGTAAGTACTCTACAGGATTAAACGATAATATATTATAAGTATTTTTATGAACACAAATATTTCTGACAGTACGATCGACTGAAATTTGAGGTTAGCTCAAAGTCGATTGCGTATTTAAAATACATTTTACTCACCTAAATCATCCATGTTTAATATATGTTAACCTGGTAGATATTCTTGCACAAATGACACTCAACCCGTAATAATTTTTAACCAAAATGATAGTGAAATGTGTCAATATTAAGTGATCAATTTACTTCCTACAGTTGGGCAAAGCAAATATCAAATATGGAGAACCCGGCTCATAATTTTCAACGTTTATTCTCTAACCTTTACTATATGTACATAAATACAATCTATCGAATTAATAAATATAATCTTTTTTTATTGCAGCAAGGCTACTTATAATATCAATGAAAAAAATTATATTTATTAAAATATATTCATTATTCATGCATGTGTTTATAATTACATTTCTTTCAATATATTTTATACATCATCACAATGAGCAATAAAAATATAAATTATGGTTTAATATTTTATAATTATAAAAATTATTTACAATTACAGAATATAAAATTAAATCAATATTTAATCTATAAGATTCAAGTAATCTATAATTATACATTTTTTTAAATTTATATAACTACCAAGATGAAAAATCACGAAATGAATTTGTTATAACTTTTCTCTTTTTAATTGTAGATGCTATACTTGACTCTTCTTTTTCTATTCTGTAAATAAAATTAGCAATTAATATTATTCTAGAAATCTACAGATACGTAATTAATAAGTAATTAAAAATGTATGTAATGCGATTTTACTTGTCTCCCTCTTTGTTTGGCTTTATATATTTTCCTATGCCTGATCGATATATTTTTAATACGTCATTCTTTCCTGTCTTATTATCTGATTTATTTTTCACAGCTTCTCGTGCCAATCGTTCAATTTCAGCTGTCCGCTCACTAGCTAATTGTTCATCTGCCTCTTGAAAAGGATCAACAAACACTTGCGCTTTTTGTATTATTATATCTTCTATTGGTCTGTCTTTGTTATCTACTTCAATCTTTTCAATGGCATTTAGCGTTTCTAGTCCACCTACTATTTTTCCAAAAACAGTATGTTTACGATCTAAATGTCTGCACGATCGAAACGTAATGAAACTAGAATCAACAGAATTGGTTTTAGTGAAATTGTACTTGTAAATATATAAATATATAATAATAAAATAAATACAATTGCGATCCATTTGTATTTGGTCCAGAATTTGCCATTGATAAAATTCCTCTTCCTTGGTGAATCAAATTCGGCTTGAATTCGTCTTCAAATGTTTTCCCCCAAATTGATGTTCCTCCATTACCAGTATTTGTAGGATCACCCCCTTGTATCTGAATAAAATAACATTAATTAATTTTTATTTATAAATCTGTTAAAATATTTATACATTTACCATGAAATTTCGTATAGATCTATGAAATTTTGTGCCATCATAATAACCATTCTGACAATGTTTTATAAAATTTTCACAAGTTTTTGGAACAAGATCACAATGAAGTTCTAAATTTAAAGCACCAAAATTCATGACTAATCTTACATATCCTGGAAAAAATATTTCAATTAATTAAAATATATAAAACAATGTATAAAACAATATACAATAGTAATTATGCTATATAGAGACCTTTCTTTTTAACTCTTTCGTATCGCACTAAATCCTCTGCAATAACTGCAGCTTGATGTGTAGTTTCTGTTGGCATTACTGTTGATGTAAAGCCAGCTGCAACTGCACCAGTAGAATAGTGTGCCTACAGTTATAAAATTTTTATTTTAAAATATGCTGTTTTATCCACATGAAAGGAAAATACCAATGTTAATATACAAACCGCATTAAATTTATCCGCTTGTGGTTTAGAGACTTCTTTTTTAGTTTCAATTTGTTTATAATCTCTATTTAATTCAGCTAATATTTCTTTAGTTTCCATAGATACAGTTTTCAATTTTGCATTTGGATTATTACGTTCCTTTATCATTTCTAGAACAATTATTAATATGTATATTATATTTATGTATATTACTTGTTATTGTAACCAACTAAAATCTCTATTTTGAAATATAAGATATCACCTTCATCTTCAAGTTTTATATTATTTTTAATATGATGGAATGTAGATAAATTGAATTTCATTGCATTATTTGGATCTTGTATTATAATAATATCTTTTCTTGCAAAAGGTTGATCATTTATTAAATCCTTCCAATTACGTGTTTTTATATTCAATTGTTCTATTGCCTAAAAAAATGTTACTATAAGTAATAAGTATAAATTGCGAATAAATATATTTCTTAACTTAATAAATTTTTACCTCATATGAAAATACATTTCCAGTTGTTTTAATAGCAACAATATGAGAATGTTTAGTGAATAATTTGAAAAGAACTGGACAATGATATTGTTCTTCTGAATTCTTATAAAAATTAAGTTTTATTAGCATTTTGGAATCTAATGGTTTTCCTGTAACTGGATTATGCTTATACTTTTTTATATATTCTAATATTGCTTCCAGTTCAAAAATATTTCCTTGCATATCACAATAAGGATGCTGAAAAGGCTGCAGAGTTAAACAACAATGGTCATAAGGCAAACGACGAAATGTTGTATCTTCAGTTGCTTCAGAAGTTCCAGATTTTTTTCCACCATATAACGTTGTCCATTCTGTATACGTTAAATACCTGTAAAAGTATTGATAGATACAAAAATTTTAACGAAAAAACGAACATTGTTTTATCATAACCTAAATAATATTTTAGAGAATCTTACATTTTATCTTTTTGATGCTGACGTTTACCCATTTTGATTACTTGTTATTGATTATTCTTCTTTAAAACAGATCTATAATTATTGTATCTTCTTAATTTAATGAAGTTTTTAAATTATTTACTGTCATAAAGTGTTGCACTTTGACATAAACTAAAATAATTGATGTTTATACTGTAGTATAGTGAATTTCTTTTCCAAGTGTTGTCAACTTGATAAAATAACTGCACTATATTATTACCATATTACCTTTGAGATACTAGGATTTATTTTGATACAAGTAAAAATTTAAATAGATTTAAGAAAAAAAAGAGAAATGGCTAAGGTAATGAGAAAAGGGAAAGATTGGAGGAAAGCAGTGCAAAAGGTTATTCACATTTCACCTTTACGAGTAATCGTTCCCGCAGGAATGGCAAATCCCAAACCACCATTGGGATCACAACTTGCACAGGTTAAGAGATGTTATATCTAAAATTTACAGTATTTTATGAAGTTACAAATAAATATCGTAAATTATTCTGATACAGAATAATTTACGATAGTAGTAAACACAGTAGTAAACAATGCATCGATTGACACTTTACGTCTTTGCATTATGTTTTATGACTTAATGAAATTGTTATTATTTTTAGAGAAATATTAATGTAGCAAATTTTTGCAAAGATTTTAATGCAAGGACAAAAGATATTAAAGAAGGTATACCTCTACCATGTCGTGTTAAAGTAAAATCTGATGGGACTTATGATTTAGTAATTCATAAACCACCAGCCGTATATTTTTTGAAACAAGCAGCTGGAATTGAAAAAGGAAAAGTACCAAATGGTAAATGAAATGTCTCAAAAATGAAGATAAGATTAAATATGTTATATGTTATATTAAATATATTATTATTTTCTTCAGAGGAAGTAGCAGGGAAAATAACATTTAAACATTTATATGAAATTGCTAGTATTAAAGCGCAAGATCCAACTTTTGCATTATTAACTTTAGAACAAGTTTGTCAAATGCTTGTTGGAGTAGCTAGATCTTGCGGTATTAAAATTGTACGTGAATTAGATCCAACAGAACATGCACAATTTATGGAGGAGAGGAAAGAAAATGTTAATAAATTCTTGGAAGAGTTAGAAGCTACTAAAGAAACCAAGATACGTAGGGCAGTTTAAAATACATTATTAAGAACATTTGTTGTACATAATTAATAAAAACAAAGTAATTTTATTTAACTACGTTCTCACTTTTTTCTTGTGATTTGTAGTGTATAAATTTATCTCAGTTATTTTGTATTCAAAATACAAAATAAATACTAGAAATTAAAAAAACATGTAATAACTAGAGTTATATTTATATTCCTTGACAAATTTTTAATAATTAATTTCGTGAATACACGCGGAAAAATGTAATCGTGTATGTAAATTGTACGAAATCACATGCACGAAAGCATATGATAATCTTTCGTTAAATATTCATGAAAGTACATTATACTAATTACTTTTGACATCTCTTTGACATGAAGAATTATGAGCGTAATTATCTACTTGCAAAATGTTATCCTTAGATTGCACGTGTGCATTTGTGGTATTCTTCGTAGGTGCAGTTTTGAAAATCGATGGATGTGTATCGATGTATCGTTAGCGGATTAATCGTTTGACAGTTATTAGCTGACTTCAGAGCGATTTGCTGACGTTCTACTCAAAGATGGCGGTTATGAGTACGCCATGTTTTTTGTGATGTTCGTGCATTAGGCAAATTTTTTGAGAATTGTAATCTGTATAAGCAAAATGGCTGATGATGATCCGTGGTTATTAAAGGAAGACGGTTATTTAAATGTGGATACTGAGTGTAAAAGTATAATCTATCATGCTAATCTAAATGTGTTACTAATTACTACTGGCAGTGCGCAAGTATATGTATTTGATGTCAACTCAGGAGTGATTTTGCAAAAAAGTTCTTTATCAGGTAAGCATTTCGAGTCATTTATATCTTACATAAAAGAATTTCGTATTGATAGCAAATCATTTTATCACAAATCCTGTGCGTAATTTATTTGTAATGTACAATCACGCTTCATGGTCAAGGTCGTATATGTCAGGCGTGACTCAAGTTTTTCTATTCTTATTAATTTGAATGTGATCAGTTTTTGTTATTAATTAACTGCTATCATTGGTTTGCCATTGTTTAAAATATAACTGAATTCTTACAGTCATTTGACTGTCTTAAACTATACCTATGATTGCATGTTTTTCCTTTTTTTGGAAAAACATATTTGCCATTTGTTATTTTATCAAAGCACAATTGGTATAAGAAGCATGTCAGTTTTATAATTATACCAATAATTATGTAATGATAATTCTAATGATCCAAACTGCAAATTATGCAATTTGTTAGTATTTATTCTATATTGCTACATAAACGTATTTATGTTTTTATTTTATTCCGAGTGATCTTTCAGATATATGTTTAATTAACGAAATAAATTTTATTTGCCTAATTATCTTTAATGAATTAAAGTATTCTGATTTTTATTTTTGCAGGAAAATTAAATGGAAAACTTCAAGGTACATATTTGTCAAATGGTGTAGATAAAATATTATATACAGATGGGAGAGGAATTGGAGTACGTAGTGATTATAACGGTGTACTCTTTTTGGACACACTTTTACAAACACCTGTTTCAAGAAGTGAAGACATTGTAAAATTAGAGTTATTGTTTTCTGAAGCTACTTTATTATATCAGTGTTTAAGATGTGTAGAGTTACCAGGTGTAGATCATGTGCAAGAAGTAAAAGAAGAATTAATAAGTAAAACCTTTGTAGTAGAAGCAAATCAGAAAAAGGGAATCAAAGCTCAAAAAGTAAGTGTAACAAATAAGTGCATAGTAAAGTTTTAAATTACTGAGTGAGTTGATGTTTGTTCAAGTACTAATTTATTTTGTTTTTAACAGTGGAATACAGTATGTTTGGAATTACCACATGGTTCTCTGAAACTTGTGTGTTCAGGATTAGTAACGGAATTGAAGAGATTAAGCAGATATATTCCAGCATTGCCAATTGCTTCTGCCATTAATGAACGATTAAATGGCCTATTACCAGGCCTGCCATTAGAAGGAGGTCCTGCTGATAAAGCATTAATGTTTAGTGAAGCTACACGTCGAGATACTTTTTCAAAATGGCCACACATGAATTACAAGTACAACGCTCAAACTACCAAGTTTTTTATTACATAATAGTTGAACAAATGTATTATGTGTATTTCTATTTTTAGATGGGCTTTGCCAGATCAAATGGCACAGGCTGGTTTTTACCATCAACCAAATGCAACAGGTGATGATAGGATAATGTGTTTTACATGCAATGTGTGTTTAGTTTGTTGGGAACCAACGGATGAACCTTGGTCGGAACATGAACGTCATTCCCCAGCATGTCCATTTGTCAAAGGAGAATATACGCAAAATGTTCCTTTGTCTGTTATTCTTTCTACTGCTCCTGCACGTGAGGCTGGTGATACTGTAGATGTGATTAGCACTACAAATGTCAGTGGCCTTGTAGCTACAGCTTCCAGTGGAGGTTTTATTAATGTTTGGAATGTAACAAATCAATTAAAGGTAATATTTAGTAGTACATGTTAATTGATTTCTCTCACGTAAAAATATTTTCATAAAATACATTTTCCACAGAGGGAAGTGTCATTTTATGTGGCTCCTATAGATCAAGAAATAAATAATAAAGACTCTATTCAATTTGGTTCCACGAGAAATTTGACATCATATTTAAGGACACTTAATTCAGAAGCAGATCCCCTTTCTGATTTTAAGCATTCAGGTTCTCATAAAGTACAAGTCACAGCATTGTCTGTAGTAGGTTCTCCTAAATCTCAAAACAGTGAAACAAATACATCTGGTTCTACGCTTTTATCTGTAGAGACATCAGACTCTAAAATCAGGCCATGTGTAGTGTGTGCTGTTACTGTGACAGTTAGTAACCCATCACAATTACGGACTTTAGAAAATGTGTGGGCTGCTTCAACAGATTTAGCTTCATCATCATCTCTTGTTCGTGCAATGAACAGTGTAAATAGTGCTGCCAGTGATACTTTAGATATAATGAAGGTAGCAGGTGATAAGTATGCACCATCAAGATTGCACTATTTAGTATTTTATGATTTTCACCACAAAACTGCAACAACACAACCAATTAAAGAAGATAATACTAAGGAGACTAAGGCTAAAAAGACATTATCTGGAACAGGCACTAGTGCTAGTTCAAACGGTGAACGTCAAGAAAATTTATATCAAGAGTTTCTGGTTAGTAAATTTTTTTATGAAGTTCCAGTAATAGAGGATGTAGATGCAGATGTAGTTGGTCCACATTTTGATGGTATTTTTCCAACATCTGCTCTTTCTGCATCATCTTCCAACGGGATCTATTCAAGTCCAATTGGTATCACAGTACCAGCATCCAGTTCATTTGACGCCAATTTTAATCCTATAAATTGTCCAGAACATTTTGCGTCAACATCTGATCTAACAACTGCAAATAAGAAAAGTTTGGATATTATGAAAATAACAAAGACTGAACCAGTTGTTGTAAAGACATTACCTATCGAAGCTCCTGATTTTATTAAAATTACACACATTGAACCATCTAAAGATGGAAGACATTTATATGTTGCCATGTCTCCTACGACAGATAATACAGATTCATTCAATTCAAATAATAATCAGATGGATATTGATGAGGATAGTGAATTTTTCCCTCAGAAAGGTTATGTGTATTGGGACCATAATGATACACAGTCTGATAGACTAATAAGTGGTAATGATGACATAAATAATATGAATACCGTATTACTTGTGTATGCTTTGGATTTTTCGGGGCAAGTGGTGAAGGTATTTTCTGAACCAGTAGCAAAACGAGAATTATCTGCGGATGAAGCTCCTGTTGAACATGTGTTTTTACCATTTCAAGACAAAAATAAATATACATTATCTGATGAAAACTTTAGTAGGTGTTCCACTGCTACTCCAAGTGTATCAGAACCTGTAGGACAAGTGGCTCTAGTATGTAGAGATGGTGTTGTCAGAGTATTAAATTTAAATTCATTAAAAACTGTTACTGAAGCAAGAGTAGAAGGTAAAAAGTTTGTTTCTGCAGCCTATTGCACTAGTAAGTTTTAATATTTGTATCTCTGTTAATATTTTTTATTTTAGTACAAAATATAATATTTTTGTACAAAATAATTTCAGGCTTAGAGAGATTGTGTGCATGTACAAGTGATGGTGCTCTTCACTTTTTTATTACTACAGACGAAGAAGATGCTATGGAAGATAAGGAGGATATTGAGGATATTAATATGATGACAGCTGAAGAAAGTAGTAATAAAAGTACAATTCCTAGCACGTCAACATCATCTGCTTTTCAGTAAGATTAAAAATAAAATTAAAATAGCAATCTAGATAAAATATTTCCTTTTTTAAACATGAAATATGTTTTTTCAGAGATCAATTAATTGCGCACAAATTAAGTTTCTCGTATTCGGATTTACGTTCCCTTTATGAATTGACACGATTTGACCACCATTCTCCCGCGTATGGTGCTACTGTTCCTCCTTGTTGGAATGAAATGATGCAAGCCCAAAGACAGCGTCGTCATCCTCAACATTTTCATCAATCAGAAGATCAACACCATACTCGTACATGGCGTTTACACAATGAGCGGTTTGTATGAATATATAGCTATTTATTAGATATTAATTTTACTCATATTTTATGTTGTTTGGATATTTCATATTATAAATTATAGAAACACTTGGGACGAGCACATATTTGAATTGACTCTTCCTCGAAGTGCTGCAGGACGTATTGGTCACGTAGATGTACGGTATAGTTTGCATTCAGTTTGTCAAGAATTGCCATCGATTCAAATTACTTTATTAAAACAAAATATTAAAAGAATTGGTCATCATGAGCCTTTATTAACTCCTGTGGATGAAAGAATAGATTTTAACATAAGTAATGAACAAAAGGGAGAAAATCCTGTAATCACAGAAGAGTTTCAGAAACAACATAATACTGAAATTTTATGTGGACCGATTGATTTACATCGTAGTTTAGACCTATCTTGGCGTTCTGGTTGTGTTACATTGACTAGTCCAAAACTGTTTCGTTCTAAAGCCAGAACGCTTCTTGTTCATATTAAGGCTCTAATTGATCCTGCGAAAGATAATGTGAGTATTTATTTAAAATGTATGTCGAAATTTAAATATGATACGTGTGATAGATGTTATTTTCTTATTTTTAGACCACGCCAAAGTCGAAAACAACAAATTCATCAGACAACAAACCTCCCATATCTAAAAAGTTAAGGATAGTTGAAGTACGTCGATTTGTAGAAGGTGCAAGTAGTAAGAAATTAGACGTTTACATTGGTAAGTATAATTTTATTTATTGTTAAACATTACGAAACATGTGGTTCATTTCTTTTTCTTAATATTTATTTAAGGTTGTGATTGTATTTATGAAATATCAATTACTGTTCGGACGGTGTATTCTACCAATATACCAAATGAAAGGGCGCAACGATGTGCTATGTTAGAGTCTAAAAGTTGCTTTGAAAATTTATTAAGTGTAGCTTGTTTAGAGACGGCTGACAAGTAAGAACAAACTTTGTAACAAGAATAAATGAAGCTATATTTATTATGTGAAAATACATTATAACGTAATTGAAATGTTATAGGTCTCCAATTGCACAATCACTTGCGTTAGATATTCTTGTGTGGATAGCCTCTATTAGATTAACGAGGCTTCGTAGCAATCAAAACAATACCGAAATAAAAAATTTTCAATTGGAAACAATTCGTTTAGTGCAGACACGATTATCTAATTTATTGAGAACTTGTCTTTTGCATGCTGGTCGAAGTATAGCGCACAAGTGTATAAAATTAATTATGCTTTGCAATGGGTAAGTTAATGATGCAACAATATATTTAAATAAATAAGAACATACGTAAAATTTATTCTACAATAAATTATTTTCAGTGGTTTTTATAATTTGGATGACCCTCCACCTCAATCTTTTGACGAAGCTTTAGTGTCTGTTTTAGTAACATTATTACCATCGATTGTAGAAGTTGAATGGGCTGGTTCACTACGTTGGTTACAACTATTAATTAATAGAACTTTAATACGAGATAGAAATCATAGTATTGCTCAACAATGTATTTCTCTAATACAACAAATAGCTGCTGAAATATCGAATCGTGTAAATCCATATCATTTATTACTTGCGACGAGGTATAATTCAATTTCTTAGTCTAATGCATTTCATTGAAACAATTTAATAACTTCTCAACTTTTTACAGATTTGGTTTGTATAATTCTCCGTTTGAGACCGAATTATTCGACTTGGAATCGCCGGTGCCTCCCAAGTATAGTCCTATATCTCCCACATATGTGTCAGCTGTAGCTAATGAACAAACGGGACCGTCAACTGCTTCACCAAGTTTCATGTATTCTCAGGATGCTATTGATTTGAGGGACCTACTTACACTGCCTACACATCCAACTAGTGAACTTGTGGTATCTAGCAAGTTGAAGGCTTTATGCGCTAATCACAATATGAAAGGACTTTTGGAGGTAGTTATCTGTTAATATTTCAATTATATTTAATTATAAGAATGTAAAAATTCAAAAATTGTAAAAATTTAGGTTGAGCCTCTTCACTTCACTTGTCTTGCTGCTTCTGATGGTACCAAGATGGAGAAAATTGACCCATGCATGAATATTGGGGCACCTCTTTATGATAGTACAGCTACAAATAATAACGGCGTACCTGACATCAAAACTACTCATCACACTTACGTAAGTTCTCGTGAGTCATTCGTTTTTTTTTTCATTAATATATTGCATTCTTTCTGTTTTTCTGTTTCTGTTACATTTCAAAACTAACGATTTTATGGAACATGCAGTTATTTTATATATGACAATACATTAGCAAAAATAATAAAAAAAAAATTATCTACAGAGCAACATGATAAAATAGGACAGGCAAATCAACAATTTCTGTTTTTTAATTAAAACAGTTAAAAAATACAGTCATTTAGTGTCGAACATTAAACCTAAATGGTATAGATGTTTTTTCAAATAGAGGTAACATAATCTAGATAGAAATCATTGTACATTGTAGAACTTGGATGCTGGATCACTAGGAGCTGATGTTCAGGCTAAGTCAACACCTATGTTAAGTGATCTACTTAGTCTATGTACAGGAAGAATATTAAAGAAGCCAGCTCCACAACTGATATTCACACCTGATGATCAATCAGACTGTGATGAAGCTAATGATATGCCTATCAACAATCAGACATGGCATAATACACAAAATGACATGCCTACTTCACGTATATTAAGTTCTACTGTAACGAAAGAAAAGTCGTCTGTACAAAATATCAATACTACTATAAACAAAGTTGAAGACAGCAATTATAAAAAGGTAGATTATATAGATGAGAAGTTGCATCTTTTTTTTTCTGTTTCTCGATTTGACGATTTCCTGTCGTCACCATGAATTTTTATAGCTTTATTAATACGCTGTTTGTAACTCAGTTTATATAATTTCATTAATATATCGGGTACAAAGCTAGATACATAAATTGCAAATTGCATGACAGCCTTAGGATTCCATGCATTTAACATCAATGTCATTTTGATATTATTTTATCATATTGCACATTTTTCTATTTAAATTATCTACAAGATTAATGAAACATAGGTGTGATAAGAATGTTATCCAGTTGCACAAGTCCTATTGTACTAAATAATTTGTTTTGAAATCAACGCACGAGCAAATATGGTGCGAAATTGCCCAAATATATTTCCATGATTTAATTTTGCGAGTGTAATATTATTTCCAATTTTATTTCGCACATACACAAATATATGTATATGCGGGTGCACACACTTCGGCTTAATAGATTTAATTAAATCTATATAAATTTGTTCCTGTAACGCTTTTACTATTAAGTATATATTTTTTCCTATATCACGAAATTTTGGGTAACAACATAAGAATAATTTATATAAAATTATATCTACTATAACATTTTATAAAAAATAGAAATTAAGTGTACAGAGTAATTAAGTGTACACAAAAACACGATTGATTTTACCCAAATTTCTAATTCTTGGGAACATTCAATCTTAATATACTTTTTTGTAGGATGAAATTATTTATTTTCGTATTTCCATGTATTTGTTTGAATGATTATGATCCACTTCATAACATAAAGTAGAAATAAAGTAGATGTTTAATAATTGTTTAAGTAAACATTGTTAAAAGAACTAATTCATGTTATCTGTATACATTACAGCGAAAAGATGTTACATTTCCATGGGGAAGACTATTGTGTTGGCCACCCCAACAAGCGTTAGTGGTCGATCGAATGCATTCTGGTGCTCGCCGTTTTGTTATCCTCGATTTCGGATCACCTGTGTTGCTTACGGATTTGATTATACCTTGCTGCAGTGATTTAGCATCATTATCTATAGATATATGGACAAGAAAAGAGGAAATCGATGGTACCCGACTTATTGTTGCTGGTGATATTGGAAATAGGTCTTTGGTTGTATGTGATCTTCAACCACCACCTGTTTGTAGATATCTGAAGGTATTTAATAATATTCGCTTTTACTATAATTTATTTCACTTAGCTTGATTTATTTATTCATTTATACGATAAAAAAACTGTTTTATTTCTTTTAGATTATAATCATAGGTCGATATGGAATGTCTCCTACTATGTGTAAAATTCCATTAGGGATTTTCTACGGACACATGATGGTTTTACCTGGAGAAGATTACGCAGAATTAAACAGTAATTCGTCAGCTTGTGACGACATGTTTGATTCTAATGTGCAAGCTACTATTAATACACAGTGCAACATATTGTCAGCTCTCGCGGAAGACGTGCAGTGCAGGTACTTGTTTGAATGTATTTATTTGAATAAGTTTTATACCACTTGTCATTATTTGTTTTTTATTCTTCTAGATTTAGTCTAGCTACTGAAAAACTAAAAAGCCTATTGGATCCACTGTTGTAATGTTATGCATATGCAACACTATCTTTCTTTTAGTAAAGTATCTAATGAAAATAAAGAGCTGTCATCTGTAAAAATATTGACTACATACCAAGTAAATTAAATAATTATGTACCAAGTATTTTAATATAAAGGTTAATTACGTGTGTAAAAAATTTACGTGTTACATATTATAGGAATGTATAATGTTTCAACATCAACTAAATGTCGTGCGTGGTGTATGGAGACGATTGGAATCGTGGAAAGGTTCTCAAACCATACCTACAATGTCTTTAGCAAATGCACCAACTGATAAATTGCGAGCCCTGGGAGAAACTTTACTCGATATTCTCTTGTTTGTAGGATATGAAATTGGTCCAATACCTAGCGTGTGTTTCCTAATTTTTATGTATTATGATGTTCATTATAATTATCTAGGATTTCTAAGTATATATCTATTTTTTTTTTTTTTTTAGATACCGTTATCAATATGTGATGTTTTTACACCAACTGTTTGTGAAAAGTTTTTTCATTCGATTTGTGTTGTTACCCCAGCTCCACGGTTACAACTGCAAGCCGTTGCACTTTTAACGCGTATGGCAGGTCATCAACCTTGGTGGGGTAATTTTTTGTCTAATGTTTTAATTAATCTTTATTCGTCGTCGTCTACGCACATATTCCCACAAGACAGGTACGGAATAATTTCTTCAATTTTTCAATAAAAATTAAAAATGTTATTTAAATCGAACATTAATTTTTAGAGTATTCATTTTGCTAACTCTTCTTGGGCGTAAATCATTGATTGCTGGAGTTAATAGGTCTTCTGTGATAGATGCTATGGTTCGTACGCTAGGCAAATTATTGGCACCACTATCAAATTCTCAAATATCTGATACAAATCATTTGGATATAACACTTATTGGCTGGGTACTGCTTTTCTTGTCAGTATGTTTAGATACTATAACGATTCCATCTACTTGTTTGGAGGAAAATAATGATAAAACCAGAGAACAAGGTATCACATATATAGATATTTTGTATCAAAAAAAGTAGTACTAGTGTTTCAAATTATTATTATTATACAAATTTATTTAAAAGGTTCATCTTCTCGCTGGGAGTTTATTCAAGGAGAATCTGCAATGCAAAGAAAATATGGTAATGCTAATCGTTCTATAAGTTTTAGTTATCGTAAAAAATTACAGAAACATATAATGCATCACAAACAACAACTTCAAGAGTTAGAGCAAGCAAAGAAAGCGTTCCATACGTCATCGCAGGTATAAAACTACTTTCATTTTATATATTAATTATAATTCATATATATTTATATATTTATTTTATTTCATATATATACATTTTTTTATTTATTTCAATATGCAATAAAATGAAAGCAACATTAAAGTCACAGGAGCAGTTCTTTAAGAAAACATTAAAACAAAATTCTGCCAAGCATTTCAAAGATATTCTTAGTATTCGTAAAAATGATACGCAACATTCTTCCCGCAGTTCACAACCACAGGCAAACACAAGGTTTGTAATAAAAATTATATAATGATCTGATCAATCTTTAATATTTATAGTAATATTTATAAGTTAATAATAATATCTATAAATTAATAATAATTTAATATCTATAAGTTCTAGCAAACCGGAAACAACGGATATGGATGTTGAATATATATCCAATTTATCACATCAACATGTTTTGCCTGTTGCACGTGGACTTATTGCTCTTATTTTATATAATTCTGCTAATGTGGATATGTTCCTACTAGCTTGCAAGGTAAGTTAATTCGATTTAAAACCATAATATATATTGTTTATTTATGAACGAAATATAAGTCATGAAATTAGTTCATTGATGCTTTATTTGTATCAGTGCTTAGTATTACAATTTATAATCAAAATATTGTTAGCTTGTAGATATATTTGATAATTTTTAATATACAATAAGCTTCATGCTTTTTACGAGGCAACTTTTTGAATTGTTGTATCATGTGCCATATAGGTAGTCGCTAGGCTAGTGATATCTACACGTCCTGCAATTAGCTTGTGTGAGCTTATGAGCGAAGAACAGCTCCTAAAATTAGTCAGATTGGCAACGGGTACTTCTGACGCGGCCTGGTCTTCACATGCAGTTTCGTGCCTTTTACAGGATTTATTAGAAGGTATAAAACAGTTGTATTATTGTCATAAAGTATGGTTGTAAGATTTATTATTTATATATATATATATGTTTCTTTTGAATCTTCATTAATTATTTACTATT
This sequence comes from Melipona quadrifasciata, assembly GCA_001276565.1. Lineage (NCBI taxonomy): Eukaryota > Metazoa > Arthropoda > Insecta > Hymenoptera > Apidae > Melipona > Melipona quadrifasciata. Next base: position 304,901 of record KQ435848.1, read on the forward strand.
GTAGGTGGAAAACTAACTCCGAAAACGTGTTCTACGCATGAAGGAAATTCTTCCGAGGAAAACTTTGAATCTCTTGTTACGGAGAAGAGTCGAACACCAGAAGAAGAATACGTTAGCGCTGCTGAAACAAGTAATACTACTGTTCCACTTGGTAATGATGAAGGGTTTGCGGATGGTGAAGGGGAAGACGATGATGGTATAGTGGTGTTGTCTGCAGGTGCTTCAACATCAAAGTCCAATGGATTTTTGCCTTCCCTTTTAGAGTCTGATGACAGTGAACTTGAAGATTTCTTGGATGATATTTTAGAACGTGGTAGAAATACATTAAAAAAAGGTCATCCATTACCTAAGAATGTAGACATATCCGGGTATGTACATAATATATATGTAAATACTTGAACATAATTTAATTGTATGAAACATTAAATTAATTGAAAATTTGTATAGGATTTCTTTAGCAATGGATGCAAGATTGGAATATGGAGTAGAAATGGGAATAGAATTATCATTAAGGATATTGTCTATGTTCAGCATGTATAATTTACCTTATAGTATAAGTACCACGATACATGTGAGTCAATGGTATTTATATTTATTTTTAGGACAATTTGAATAAAATTTATCTTTAATTTTTATACAAAAGGTACCATCAGAATCAAATCGATGTCCCCAACAGTCAACATCAAAAGCAGAATCTAATTGGAATGAGAGAAGTGAAGACATTTGGAATTCACCTGATACAATTTCTTCGAGTTTAATAATGTTAACAAGGTGTTTTGACAAAATATTTACAGAATTATATTTACAGGTAACAGCGATTAAACAATAACTACTACTTACATGATTTCCAAGGAATTCAGAGTAAATTAAGAATTATTTTTATTTCGCAATAGACTGTGGAAACAAATTTGGAACTTATTCTTCAGCTTTGGTTAACGTTGAATTTAGATGCTTCCACAGAACAATCAAATTCCTCAAATCAATTTGATCCTTCACTCACACCCGTTATACCTTTAAGTTCAACAGCTATTTCAAACCTTATATCTGCATTGTCTTGGTAAATATGAAATTCACTTTAATGATAAAAATTTGTAATATAAATTGTTCAATAACGAAAATCAATTTGTAGGCACCCGGGAGTTTCTTTGCGAGCTTGGTGTCTCGCTCTTCAGTGTTTGACTCTGGCAAGTAATCAACCATTACAGACAAATCCTGCAGAAGCTGCAAATAGTAGACAACCACCATTAGATGGTCTTCTCGGTGGTATGGCTGGGTCTATCGTAAAAGAGCGTAATATGGGTCCTATGCTATTGCGTTTACTTTCTGGAAGCGGATTAAATGTTAACGCTATGGACAAACAATATATTATGGTACGTTTATAAATCTTTTCAAGACTTTATCCCTGTATTCTGTAATTGTGTTTCGATATATGGTTTTCAGGCTGGTCCTACTGTTTGCCAAGCATTGCAATATTTTCTAGTTAGATTAAAAATGAGATGCGATGTAATTACACCTGGCAGTATATTAGGGAATGCATTAAAAGAACTCTTATTGTGGGTGATATATCAACTAGTACAACCTGGTGGAGCCCTATCTTCAAGAAGAGGACCTTTAGACGCACAGTACAAACTTATAACGTCATTAACAAATCTATATTTTGCCAATACAGATCTAGGAACTGCAATGAGTATAACAGAATGCGTCGGAGTACTAGTTTCTACTTATGTTAGAGGTTCTGAAGGTAACCTTATAAACTAGATTTTGTAACCAAACTGTTATGGAGTTTTATTTCCTTTGATCGTGTTTTACAGTTGGAGCTCAATGTAGCGGCACTGGTGATTTAGCAAATTCATCTGGTGGATTTGGAAGTCTATTTGCTTGTGTATTTGGTGGAGATACCAGACAAGATCATCCCACATCGTGGGATACTCTAGTCGTAGCTCTTATTAAATTAGTATGTCGACTTATTCAAACACCTTTACCAGAGGTATGCATTATTGTTTAAAATGTTCTATATATAGATATTTGGAATATAATATCTTATTGCACTCTTACATTTTCAGAGTTGCTCAGATCGATCTGATGATTCAATGAAAATCGATCTTTCTGAAACTGATTTCGATGCAAATATTGATATTAATGATACTCAAATGAATGTAAATATTTCACAAACGGATGAAAGTAAAGTTGCAGAACAACAATCTTCGTCTCGTTTGCAACAGTGTACATCTAATAAACCCCGTGTACGATGCGTTGCAGACACTGGTATGTATCAAAATGCGACAATGTTGTTTTAACTTAATTATATTAATCGATGGAATGTTATAATTTTCAGTTTTGCAACATGAGCCGACCATGATGCGATTGTTAGGAGCTTTAGGTCATAGCACCGGTTCATCTCTAGCAATGCTGTTGGGTGAGAGTGCTGGTGCTGGAACAGCAACTGAACTTGGTGATCCTGCTTCGATACCAGATGCTACATTCCAACTTTTGACTACTCTTACCAAAAAAGCAAGCAATCGTTCTTTAGTTCTCAATCCACTTTACCAGTATCTTTCCTCTTGTAAGTATAATTATTCTTGAAAATTTTAATTAATATATAATTAATCTTTAATTATATATTTTAAACTTAATATGTTTATATGTCTGATATATTTTTCAGCATGTGAACAAAGAGAACTAAATCGACAATTGGGTGTTATGCAATTGTCCGAGCCTCTCCTTTGGTACATTTTAAGGGTACTAGACAATGAAGTATCACTGGCAATGTTCACAGCGATGGATGGAGTAAAAGTACTTTGTGAAAATTTGGTTAAATCAAGTAACAGTGGCAATACTAACTCTGCTTCGCCTGATGTGATTGCGTTAGTAATGGAACATCTTTCGAATGTTCCTACTGCGTTACCAGCAGCTTCCTCAAGCAGCAAAAAGTCCATGAATACGCTAGAAACATACGAGGATGGATTATTAAACTTTGCTCCCTTGGGCGTAATATCCTGGTTTAATCCTGCTGCACAACCAGCAGATGTTCTTATACAGAGTTCCACACCACACAAACGAGCCAGGACGGCTGCCTGGTTATATCATTGCTTTCCTGATGAAGCATGGGTTGATCTTGCGATCACTTTACCCTGTGCTATATTATTGAGAAAGGTGGAACTGCAGCCACATCTTACCTCTTTAGCTAGTAAGATATATAAATGTATTATTAGCAATAACATGCGGACAATGTCATGTTTTGATATCACTATGATTATATCACTATCTTACAGCATGTCCGTCAGCTGTAGCTATCGAAGTTTCAAGAGAAAGTAACAGTCCTCTAACACCTGTTTGTCCACCGATGCCTACGGCAGGTTTAACATTTATACGCATCACCTTATCTCAGCCAGAAGTGGCAACATCCGTACTTGTACGATTGTATAAACCGCGTGATTCAAGAAGTATAAGTTTAAGTCAAATTAGATTATTAGGTACCACAGCATTCGGTGAAATAAAAACAAATCGTGACACTATAGACGAAGAACAACTAACCAAGACAAGGTAATTTTTGAATGATCGTGTAATTCGTACATTTGTCAGTACGATTTTTGACACGTTTACTGTGAAGCGAACCTCTGTGATTTCATAAGTAAAAAAATATTTTGTAACATATCTCTGTCTAGCTTGGGTTGGTTGCGATTGCTACATCAATGTCTATCCGTGAGCACGTTGAACAGCAATCTCGCTGTTAAAGTGCTTAATTCTGCGGCTTCCGTTGAAGGACTGGTTGAAGCATGTTGTAATCTTCTGTTACTCCCAGCACCATCTCTTTTTACTCCCAATCTGGAGAGGGTTCTTTTGCAATTAGGCTTACATTCTCGAGAGCTTGGACTTCGACTTATTGGTCTTTTACTCAACAACAGGTCTACTTCTTTCTTTCAAGGTACTGCTTTTCTTGGGAATTGATTCTGTTCTTTTTTTTTTTTTTCAAATGTATGTTTCTGGATACGTAACGAATTGAAATCCAACTGGTTGATATTTTACAGGTGTCACAACGACGCAAGAAACATCAACTGTTCAATTGGTTGTAGAATTGTTGCAACAATTATGTTCCATACAAGATTTTTGCACGGAAGCTCGTATGACAGCGGTGTTATCGTGGCTCCATGCATCAGCAGTAAATGGAATTTCTCGGCCCAGTAATGGCCCTAATACTATTAACCCACCTGCTGTATATATCCATTGTGTGTCTTCCATTATATGGGAAGCTCACCAACAACAAAATCTTAATTATGATTTGCAAGCTTTATTGACTGATGAACTTTTCAAGTAGGTTATATTCTGCATGTTTTATTTAATTTCCTTTCAATATAAATTAAATTTTAATATATACTATGTTTTCAACAGTGCTCTGTATCAATGGACATTGGTCTTGGGAACGGGTTCTGCTTTAAAACAAGCAATTGATTCTGCTCTTTGTGCATTTTGTTACGTGAGACCTTCATTGTTTCCTTTGCTTCTTCAAAGAGTACAAATTTTGGTACCTAACATGGCAACAGATCATTCTGCGTCGATTTCGGATGATCGTAAGGAAAGAGAAGGTCAAACAGATGATAGAAAGAGCGAATTTAATGGTGAAGAGTGGTATTATCGTTATGTGCTATCAGAATATAAGCGATTAAATTTAACAGAAGGACAGTTGCTTACTGTGGCTGCAGCCGCTCGGTCTCCACCAGGTATTCAACAATTAATTGATTCTGGACTTCCTACTTCATTGACAATGTTAATTACCGGTAAGATATCTTGTGAGATCTCACTCTCTAGAATCGTACAAATTTCCAAAGGACGAAACTTTTGTGTAGATTTTTGCAATCTGGAAAGTTCACGGCAAGAGCAGGCTGAAAGTAGACGGATGTCCACGAAGGATAATTGTCAGAGCAACTTAGGAGCGATGACGGATAGCGATAAAGCTGGCGAAAGTTCCATGGATACAAATAATTATTTTGGTAGGTGCAGTTTTTATGGAAAAACTTGTAATTTATATAGTCTGTACAAACGGAATTATGATAATCATTGTTTAGGTGGATTATGTATGACAGAACCAGAAAGTATAGCAATGGTGTTGGAATTTTTAACTCTTGTGTGCTCGGAAGGTAGAATGCGCGATTGGCTTGGGAAGGAAGGACGTGGATTTTGGTTACCCCTTCTTTCTCTCCTTAGTAATCGACCTGTAGAGAATCCATCGTTGTCCTCTTTAAGGTGATGTCACATAGACTTTATTTGTACTATCTTAGAAAAATAAAAAAAGAACTGGGTACTAAAAGGATTTTTATATTTTACAGATGTTCCAAAACGAGTATATCATACGCGTCATTAGAAAGTGCAATGATTAAATTTTTATCTAGGTGTTGTTGGTGCCATCTCGAAAATCAAAAATTATTAGCCGAATTATTAACTGATGTTATTTCTCAACAACGAACAACTTCCAGTAAGACGTGATTCTATTTATTTTTATTCAGATTGTTTTTTATTTCACGTACTATACAGCATTTATTGAACAGATGTGCGCTACCTTCATGGGATTTCGGGTTTCACGAGGCGATTGATTCTACAATTATTGTTGGAAGGTGAAAAAGTATTAGTGTCCGTAACCTCCGATGCACCTATGAAAGTTTCAAACACAGCAGTCAATTATAGTATGCTGTCTATGCCTCCGCATCCAGCTCATCCACTCGGACATTATCATCAATTACTGTATATGTCTACCCAGTCAACCGTTGCGGATATATTGCAACAAGTTTCTGGTGACTTGAATTTTAATTTTTTTTTTCTTCGATCAATAATAATTACATTCGCGATGTAATTTCTAACAAAATTCTAAATATTCCTTTAAAAGGTACATGGCTTTTTTTACTGTTACCAAATACGTATAAGGGCACTGACACTGGAGCAAATAATAATCGCTCTAGAGAACTTTGGGAATCCGGTATGGCCTTTATAGTAGATACTCTTAGCGTAGCTGCAGGAAATACAGCGAAAGATAAAAGAGCTAAAGAAGCATCTAACCGGTCACAAGCTCGTGGCCCTATCGTAAGGAAGTCACGTGCAAATTCTGGTGAATCATTTGTTATCAGTATGATGTATTCGAATATATAAAACGTTTAAGATCAATCGATTTGAGATTTTTTTTTTATCAATAGATGCAGCAGCAAGTACAAGTAAAACATCGACGAATAACGTTCAGCAGAATTCTGCCAATTCTACCAATCAACAGTATTTGATACATTCATCACGCCCAAATACTCCTTTACCACCACAGCTGACCATTGCCCAGCTTCTGGCTATTGCCGAAGATAGTGGGATATCTTTATCGGAACCTTGTTTGCACCTTATATTGCGTCAACGTAACAAAGATTCGAAAGGTATATATCAAACAAAGTACATCAACAGGGAGGAAACGTTTGTGTCTGCAATTTTCTTTTTATCTTTCAGAGGATATAACGAAGCAAAACGACAGCGAGTTACTAAATTATAGAAGTATAGAAAGCTCGTTAGGCATTTTCAGCGCCGGTGGTGGTTTAGCGGTATTAGCCCGACATTTGCCGCTGGTGTATCCAGACTCCAGACCGCCACCCGTCCCGTTACCCTCGCCGGAACAAACGTACGAGGAGTGGGTCAAATTAGGAATCACCGACGACGCTTGCGAAGTTGTGGAAGAAAGTGGAAATAATTCCTCTCCGTGGGCATCGTCACCAGCTGCTTACGTGCCGCCGCATTCCCTCGCTGCCTTTGGGTTATTCCTCAGGCTGCCGGGTTACGCAGAAGTACTGTTAAGAGATCGGAAACGAGCACAGTGTTTGTTACGCCTCGCTCTGGGTGTTTCGGACGACGGTGAGGGTGGAGATGTCTTGACATCGCCATTGGCCGCGTTGTTACCAACCTTGCCATTCCAAGTTCTAAAACAATTACTCGACGCCACGCCCGCGACCACCGACGATGGTCTTCTCTTGCGTAAAACAACCATCGAAGTGGGTGCTATGCTTTTGTTGTTAAACTGTTTGGCCGTGTTTACCCATCAAACGAATCAAAATGAAAACTCGGAGCAAAAGGTAGCTGGCACTCAGGGCGAAGCAGGACGTAGCGACGATAATTCGCATTTGTACTGGGCGAAAGGTACAGGATTTGGCACCGGGTCTACGCAGCAGTCGTGGAACGTCGAGCAAGCTTTGATGCGACAGAGATCCGAAGAGGAACACGTTACAGTATTATTACAAGTTTTAGCAAGCTACATCGGTTCCGGTGGACAAACGCAAATAGAACTGCCAGCGTCTTTCTCCGATCTACTAGCCCGATCGTGCTTACTTCCAGCTTTGTCTTCGTATCTGAGAAACGACTCGGTGTTGGATATGGCGAGGCACATTCCTTTGTATCGAGCAGTACTGCAGCTGCTCAGAGCTATGGCTCTGTCGAATCAATTAGTTCCACTTTTGTTACCTAGAGGCGGAAAGTCTGGCGAGCCGTCCGTCGTGTCGCTTCTATCCAGTATGAGGGTTTGCGTGGACACGTACGTACACAAGATTAATCGCACCAGGAGTAACAAGTCGAAAACGCTGTTCAAGTATCCGGACGATACCGAACAGGACGAAGGTTTAGCAACTTTGATTCCTGACATTCAAGAGAGTGCCACCATAGTGCAGAATGCTACTTCCAGATTGTCAGGAATCGAAGAAGAATTGCCTGGCCCTAGTCCCACGGCTCCGGAATTACCTCTGCGTTCTATCGAACAACGATACATAGAAGTTATGAAAAATTTACAATTTGGTAAGGAAGCTTGTTTCTTCTACCATCTATCCATTCATTATCCTCTATATACATGTATTAATATATCACGCACAATTGTAGATACATATGAAATGATCACTGAGAATCCAGAAGCTGGTGGATACAAGTTTGCCGTCTCGTATCACTTTGAATCCACCATGAGGGCAGCCGGCGAGAGAAGCCACCCAATGAGAGTCAAGAGATTGGCGCAAGAAGCTGTTACACTATCCACTGCGTTACCTTTGTCATACAGCAGTAGTGTCTTCGTTAGGTGCGACGCAGATAGATTAGACGTAATGAAGGTAACTTTGCAAATGAACGAGACAAATAACTAACACAACGAAACTATTCTCTGTGTTTTATTATTTTTTTTATCGTTAATATCAAAATCTTTTCTCTCAGGTGCTCATAACAGGGCCAGCGGAAACACCATACGCGAACGGTTGTTTCGAGTTTGACGTGTACTTCCCTCCGGACTATCCAAACAGCCCGATGTTAATAAATTTAGAAACTACTGGTCGTCATACCGTGCGATTTAACCCGAATTTATACAACGACGGGAAAGTCTGCTTGAGCGTGTTGAATACCTGGCACGGTCGTCCTGAAGAAAAATGGAATGCACACACTAGTAGTTTCCTGCAGGTGAGTGTTGATATTGATCAATCAAATGTACATAGTTCTTGCGTCAAATTACTAACCGATCGAATGTTGAAACAGGTCTTGGTGTCGATACAGTCGTTGATTTTGGTATCGGAGCCTTATTTCAACGAGCCAGGATACGAACGATCACGAGGTACGACCAGCGGGGCTCAATCTAGTCAGGAGTACAACGCGAATATTTGCCAGGCTACTGCCAAGTGGGCGATGCTTGATCAAATTCGCAATCCATGCCCTTGTTTCAAAGAGGTAATTACACTTACAGCTATTTACACGCTACGTATTACGCGAATACGGACGAATAATTTTCTCATTCGTGTTGTTCGTTCGTTCGACCCACAGGTTATACATACTCACTTTTGGATAAAGAGGCACGAAATTGTTGCACAATTAGAAGGATGGATAAGGGATATGGAACTACACGGGTCAGATCGCAGATTTGGTCGCACCCTTTCTCTCAACGCGTTAGCTTTAAGGGTAATCAATGACTTTCACTTTTATTCAAACTTACGTACGTTGGAGCGGTACGTTGCAATTCTTTTATGTTACAATACTTTCCAGAGACACTACAGTTTACTGAGGGAAGAACTGAGTAAACTACCAACTCCCGAGGGTCTAGAGGATTTGGTGGAACCACTCGCGTCACCGGGCTCTCCGATCGAACTCTCTAGCACTCCTGGTACCCCGAACACGCCGCCAGCGTCGACGGTTCTACCAACCAGTACGCCAATTAATAACGCTGTCGATTCCATCAGCAATGCCAGTGCTAGCACTCATGTGCACCACGACATCGACACGGACGTTGAGATGGAGAAGATGGTTTCGAAAGTGTGTGAATAGCTAAAGGATGTTAATAGACATTGTTGGACATTTTAAAAAGTCTATATTGTTTGTGTTATGACGGACAAATAACGGACTGACCGGAAGATGAAAGGAAATCCTAGTACACGGGCAAATTTTCAGTTGTTTAACGGATGGTTAGATGAATGAAAGATTACAGTATCTTTTCGTTGAACACATGGCGGTATCGTAAAAATCGTGGACAATTTGAGAAATGAAGAGAACAAATGTGTGCGTCAGTACGTATGTGGATGAACATGTGTACATGAATGAAAGATTTGGTAAAAACGAAAAAAAGAAAAAAAATGCACGAGAGACAACGAGATGAAAGAGCTCTGTAAAACGACAAACTAAAGGTGTGCACGAGGTATGAATGAGAAGGTATGAAAGAAATGATTAAATAGGCTCAATCGGTGAAAAAAAAAAAGAAAAAAAAAAGAGAAAGAAATAGCCAGCGAACATAAAAAATCTAGTATGAATGTGACAAACTCGTATGTAGTAGGTACTCTCCGTGGCAACTGCTATGCTATATGTACGCTGCATTCTACTACTTCGTATTATCATAAGTAACAACTGTTATTCGATATTTATTATACGTGTTCCTCGTTTACGTAGCCGGTAACTCCCCCCCTCCCCTCAAACAGCAATGCGACTGACTTTAAACGACACGTGTTTCAGAGGACGAGACGAGACGATGTTGGTAACGAGCGCGGAACAAAACAACGATACGAACTTTATTTGTTGAGAAATGGTCACGCGTACTATCAAAAAAAGAAACGAACGTGAGAGTTGCTTGCAAATACTATATAATTTCGTGCGTACATCACTTTCTCGCCGTAGCGTTTTATTTCGTAACTCGTTGCTACTTATTGTAATTTTGTTTCCCTTTGTAGAGCCCGTCTCGGCCGTTTAACTCGACGTCGCATTGCACTCGATTTACGAGTAGAAAACAATGCAGAAAATTGCTCCATAATGCATGTTGCAGTTAGCACTTGATACGTGTGCGCAGTGTGATTTAATATTTATCGTGCCTGTATCGATTACGGTCCGTATTGTATTTTTTACGGGGAATAATAGTATGACGTGTTCGGCTTAAAAAACGATCGCATATTTTTCAAACACCGAATTCCTTTCTACGATTTCATCGAAAAACAAGGGCCAGGTTTTTATCGCGTAGCGCTTCATTTAAAAAAAAAAAGAAAAAGAAAAAGAAAGAGAATCGAGATTTGCATATTATCGAGCGACGATACATTTTCTCTTATCTTTTTAAGCATTCTTTTATTTTTTTTCCTTCGTATTTTTTTTTTCCCCTTTCCACTTCGTCCTTTTCTTTTTCATTTTCAAAGATTCGAATCGAACCGAATTGAAAGCGAAACGAAAGGATGATGGGGGTATTAAATCCGACGACTCATCGCGAGACGAAGAGAGAGAGAGCGAACGTGTGGACATTCGTTGCATTTGTTATGATTAATGAAGCGAGAGAACAAACGAAAAAAAAAAAGAAAAAAAAGAGAAAACTGACGACGGCATTATCGGAAGACGCAGAGGTCCCCCCAAGGCGTTCGCGTTTTGCGAAGAAACGCGACCGCGCTTGGATTTCCTGTTCGTATAGTATTTGTCCCATTCTCTTATCAGCGAATAATTACGGTTAGTTGTAAAATTACTGCTGCGGCCGCATCAGTATCGATGATCGTTCTTTCTGTAAATAATCGTCACACGAATGAATAATTATATCGCATTAAAAGTAAATGTTTGTAATTCCGAAGTAACTGGATAAAAAAAAAAAAAAAATGCCCCAATGTAACGTATACTATTGCATGGATTCCTAAGCAATGAACGAAGCGAAACAAAACAAAACAAAACAAAACAAAAAAAAAAAAAACACGTCGAATGATGTACGTGAACAGGAGAACGTGTTAATAGTTATTTATAATAAACGATTATTATCACGCCACTCGCAGCTTTCCTTTTACTTTCATCTTTTGGCGCGGAATTAAAATACTTGTTCAATACCTTGCAAATATTTGACCAGCTTTTCTGGCAAGATAATTTAGTCGATAATGTAAACGTACCGCCATTCATTTCGGGAACAACCACGAGGGCAAAACGTGATCTAGTAAAAATGTCGAAGCTTCTCGCAGCGAAATTAGAAAAACCGCGAGTTTTCCCGGTCGATTCCCGGTTCGTGCCGATTCGTCCCGGTCGGATCTAGCAGTCGGCCGGTGCCGAAGCGGGACATCGTTTCTCGCTCTCCTTCGGTACGCTCGTTGCTGCTTCCATGCTTTTTTTTTTTCCTTTCTGATGGAATATTCAATTTTCTGAAATTTCACGAAATTGAGAAGCACCAGAAGCTCGCAACTGTGCATTAAAATTGTGCCACCGGTGCACTCAATCAATCTTTTACAATGTAAATTTCGTTCGAAGTAATTGCGAAAAATCATTTTTCTTTCTTTTTTTCTTTTTTTTTTGTGAAACAACGTTTCACCATTACGAACGATTCTTTTCGAGTCGCGAAAGCGCGTTTTAATTCAATCGATCGCGAGACTAATGAGACGACGCTTTCGCAGTTGTCGAGCATGTTGAAATTATTGACTCACACCACTGATTTTCAGCCCGCCGACGCAGTCTTCAGTCTTCGTAATCTTCCCGACGACTCGAGCCTCGGAAAGTTTCATTTCTCGTGTCGAATGAGTACGTGGCACTGCGAACTGGATCGATACCGATCGCCGAGTGGAACGAAGGAGGAAAACAAACCGAGCCAAGGGCTGAAAAGCGGCACGGTTTCGCGTCCACGGAGGTGGATTTGATTTATAACATTTTTCATCGTAACGCGGTGTGAAACTGATGCTGATCCTGCTCCTTCGACAAACTTTTCTCCGTACCATCTGCCAGAAATTTATTTACGAAGCATCGTAAATATCACATCAAATAAAATGATATAACATTGGAAATAATCGTTCAAACGGCATTTAACACGAAATTTTGCTGACATCGTTTGAATTTCAAAGGCAATCATCGACGTGCACAGGTACAACCAGAGTTAATGATACGTACACTGCTCACAAAAATTAGGGGATGTTTCAAAATGAATTAAACAAGAACAACTTTCTTCGACTTGTTGTTTGCTTTCATGATGTTCTTGTTTGATAATAATAAAAAAAAAAAAATCAAATGCTTCTTTTTTCTATCTCTTCACATTCATTTTGAAACATTTCTTAATTTTTGCGAGCAGTATAGTTTCAACCCTTGGAAAAATAATATCCTCCGTCATTTTTCCAACTTTCGTAGGAAGCAACTTTCATAAGAGGTCTAGTTCGTGTGAAATACTTTGAACGTGAATCATTGTGAGTGTCAATTGAATATCGTTTAAAACTGTTTTC
>KQ435848.1:321873-354917 GCA_001276565.1 Melipona quadrifasciata
ACGGGACGGGGGAATTTTCTACCCGGGAAATTTCAAGTCTAGTGGCACTCGGGTGAGCGTAAAAATGCTCCCGGATCGTCTAACGAACTTGTACAGGTATTTGAATATTTACGAGCAGGCGAGCGAGTCGGAGAAATCGTTGGCAAATTGCCGAAATAACTGTTCCTCTTTCGACAATGAATTCCTCGTGTATTTATAGTTTTCTAACTTATATCACTTGATTCAATTATTGCACAAACGAGTACAAACGGTCGCTGTTAGTACAAAGCAAAATTTACACAAATGTCTGTCTGTGGGACAGAATGCTTTGCAAGGTATATTACAACAAAGTATTTTCTCGTTTCACAGTCTCGTTTAATTATTTGACGTCGTCTAAAATTCTTTGCCGGCAATATTCATCTAATTTTAATTATTAGAATCAATAAAAAATAGAATTATAGAATAAAATAACATAGAATGTAGAATAAAATAAAAATGATAAAAAATATAAAAATATGGAATTATAGAATATTTAAACAGAAATAGAAACAGCGTTGACCAATATGTTAACGGGAATGTTTTAATACTAGAATACCACCAACGATTAAGGCATAAAATTTCCATTGGAAATATCAAAGTAAAAATATGGAAAAGCTTTATACAATAAATTGCACAAACCTTTGTCTACACATTTGTCTCGAGAAATTATTTACATTTTTAAAAAATATGTCATTTTTAACGAAAACTGTAAATTGGTCACTTTGAACCACTTTGGTAGTTCCAGTGTTAATTAAAGACACGATACATCGAACGAAACACGAAGCACGGAAACGCGGAGACATAATGCCAGAAGTACACGATCGTTATTTTTTTTTCGCGGTCGTAGGAGGCCGGTGGCCGTAAAATTTAACGATGACGCGGCACTTGACAATTTCATTAAGATTCTCGCCTATCGTCCCTTTCCGTGGGCTCTCGTTAACGCCATCGCTGGAAATTGCTAGTTGCACGGGCGCCGCGAAGTGCGCCCCGAGTAATTGCATCGTCGCCGGGCATTGCGACAGACGTTCCCTGGTCCACTCTTTGAGCATCCCGAAGTTAGATGGGTCGTTAGTCGAAAGTAGAGTAACCGGAAGTTAGCTGACCCGGCGAGATACCGTGGCCAACGCGTGCTGCTCCTCCCCCAACTTCGCCAGACCGTGCCTTCCCTTCTTTCTTCGCAGACAGACTGTGTGGGTTCTTGCACGCTCTCACTTTCCTTCTATTTAACGCACCGCTGGACAAGAACGTACGTACAGGCGATTCTTACCTTGAGATTAAAACGTACCTTAATGGAGTAGTGTCCACTTAAGCGTCCTTAGTCGGGACCGAAGGCGGACGCTTAAGTGGAGAGGTGTATTTTGCACCGAGGGGGGATGGTCACTGAGAGACTGAATGACACAAAACAAAAATAACTTTTACAAACACGTGTTCTTTTGGGAATGTAATTGATGAATTTTTTTCAGTATTACGTATTTTTAATCTCCAAGCAATGTTCCATAACCTAAGATTAGAAATGAACAAGTTATGACTTTTTCAAACCCTTCAGTTTTTCAGTGGTCACCCTGTGCTCGCGTACAGGATGATTCGTGTAACTTGCACACCTGAAGTAACTTTTATTTAAATTGCTGGGGTCTTTCTGAAAATATTTTCTTCAATACAAAAGTTGTATGATTTCAAAGGAGGCAAAATATGGTTTTGACAATGGTCCTAACGTTCTCGAGACGAATTATCGTAAAACAATTATCTCCTTGGTCATTAGCTTTAGGACCAACGTGGCTCGATACTATTTTTTACTTGGAATTTAACATTTAAAATAAAGTCCAATTAAAACAAAAAATGAAGATGAGCTGGAAAATTTCGAAACCCACTAAAAAATTGAAGCCCGTATTTTTCCTTCTTTCCTTCGAGCTGTACAACTTTTGCGTTAAATAATTTTTACATTAGACGCATAATTTAAACGTTATCTTAGGTGTGTGCAAGTGACCCCATAATAAGGCGAGTTAGTAACTTGGCGAGTAAGAAAGTTGAGCGATTCCAGTCGGTAGGAACGAGACTCGTTCAGAGCTGGAGCGTCCTTAGTTCGAAGCGAGTCGTCGAACGGAATTAAATTCGATTTCTGGGCGCGTAACGCGTACGACGATGCCGGGACGCGATAGGTAGCAAAAGTAGACGACAAACAGGCGGGAGAGCGCGTATCCGCGAAATTTTCGCGAGTCCATCGAACAAGGACGGACGAGGAAGGAGTAGTTATGGAAAGTGGCGAGCGGCTTCACGCAGCCAGAAACTTTTCTATTTAGTTCGAAACTCTCTGACAGAGGACGTTCCTTCCGGTTTCGTAGCTCCTTTGCATTTAATGAGGATCCGCTGAATATTCAGAAACACACCGCGACGCGCGTCCGCTTTCATACACAAGTTCAACAGAAAAAAAAAAAAAAAAAAAAGAAAGAAGAAAAAGAAAGAAAACTGGGTCGTCTCATCAATTTCTTAATTACCATCAGAGATTTCTTCTTCCTCCTCCTGTTTCTTCCCCCGGGGATATTATTCTTCGACGACGGGAATAAAGGAAGAGGAATATTAAATCCTGATGAGTCGCGGTTTCAACCGAAAGGATAAACGAGTTTAATCCCATCGCGCCGTGTTCGTTGCCTTTTTTTTTTCCTTTTTCTTCTTCTAAAAACAAGAAAGAAAAAAACGAAAGAAGTGACTGCGAAAACGTACTAAAGCCCGGCCAGGCTACGGGATAACGTCGTTCGCTTTCCAGTCTTGCGCGGCTTAGTACGGAAATATTCGTCCCTGGCGCAACGGTGGAACACGTTCCGAAAGTTGGACGGATCGGCCAGACATAGGGTCGGAATAAGCCGGAAGTTGTAGGTAGCGCCGGGGCCGCCGCGATAGGAGAAGTTACGGCGGCAGCGAAGTAACTTCGTCCTATCCTGGCCACCTCGTTTAACACACGCTGTGTGTGTTTGTGTGCTGATGTAAGTATAATTAGTTTCGTCCAATCCGCTTCTTCGACCTGTTTCAACCTAAATACCGCCGCAAACTCGGACCTCCGAGTCGTTTCTGTGCACCCAATCCACCGGCTTCCCTGTTTTCACCGGCGTTTTCACCCCCTTTTATTTATGCTCGCATGAAAATCACCTCGAAAGCTGTACGGTCGGCGATAACGGTCAGCCGGTTAGCGCGTTTTTGTCACACTCTTCCCCAAACTTTCCCGCGTGTATTACACGTACAATGTTAATGATACATCCGGCAAATGCCACCGGAAATTTCCTAAGAGCACCGTCGTACGTCGGTAACTTTGGTCGCCTGAGAATAGACTCGTTGCAGCTGCCAGTTTTGCCATGCTTAATCAGCAAGTGGTATTAGCCGGCGCTTCGCCGGACGAAGAAGTATCGCTTCGTTAGGATTAATCGATCGGAACGTGGTACTTTCAGCTGGGAGCTGAAAAGAAGTCTGCCGGGATCGTTCTCTGCTTTGCATAAGAATCGCGCGCACTTTTACTGCAGTGTTATTTGCGACAGTTTTGTTCTCACTGTTGCTAATGTAATTTTCGTACAATGTGCAAGCTTCGCCCAAACCTCCTCTCCTACGTTCTAAATTTATTCTTCGGCTGCCTTCTCAAAATTGCTCTGACCCTCTTCAAGTGTTGCCCACTGCAAATGTAAATTTGGTTTCTTTGAATAAAAGGTGAAATAGTTTTCAACTATTTCTGAATTACTTTCGATCAACAGGCGTCCTTGTATTTAAGTTTGTATCTGTAAGATCTATCCGAAACGATTAATCAGTTATTCCCATCTACGGGGAATTGAGACTCGAAACTCGTGAGAAAAACTATTAACGAATGTATATACGCGCTATTTTCGAAGAGTAAACCCAGCAAGGGGGCTAAAACCTTGCTGGAGGCTCGGGTTACGAAGTAATCCGAAAGTTACGTCTGTGCGTATCTCAATAGCGTACAGCGTGTCATAGTTCAACTGGCATCAACTCGGGCGAAGTTTCCAAAAATATTTGAATAAAACGCGCTCCGCGTGGAGTTGATGGTAGGTGTCAACCATTTGGGGTCCCCAAGAGCCTCCGAGGTCGACAGAAAGAGAAGCGGGGAGAGTTTCCCGCAATTTTTCATCGATTCAGGGCACGTTAGAAATCGTTTCACCTCCGTCGATCGATCCTAAGCATCCTTCGACATCGCGTTCAAAGAGACTTTTCCTTGATACTAAGAAATACAGTTTATTAATTTGGGGCGGGCCAAAAATCACTTTCCACTCTATGAAATAAATCCATAATTTTTTTATTATATATTACACCAATTTAAGTTCGTTAAGTTTGAACCTAAATTTAATTTAAAATTAATAAAGTTAGCTTTCTTCTATGTTTTGATGTGAGAGGACTTTTGGCCCAGTCTGGCTATTTAATTTGCTAATATGAAACAAGACACGTTCGTTTGATAAAGACGATTGATCGCTTGAAAAAACGCATTGTACTCGAGGTAATTGTTGTGAACGAGAGTGTGCGATTTTTCAGGCGACCGGCCGGAAAGAAAATGGCCGCCGGTCGTCAATGGTGCGTCGATGACGAGGCGTTATTAATTCGTACGGCGAAACAATTTAATTAAATAACGTAGGCAGGCTGCGTTTGCCGATACTTGACTTTACGCAATAATAACAATAGCAGCGATAATTGGTAGATGATCCACGTTTAGCGGCTACCCTGCGGTTGAACTGGATTCTCTACCGCGTACAACGCACGCCAGGCCAGTCGCATAAAACAGCAGACCCGCAACGCGGCTAATTACATATTGTATTTAAACGATCGCGCCCGGGATATATCCCAATTATTATCGGGAAACGATTTTTATCTATCCGCTAAACTTGGCCGAAGTAATTTCTGCCGGAATTGGGGAAGAAAGCGTTTGATGGTCGTTAATTGGGGACGGATGTGAATTTCACGGGTGGCAAAATAGTATCGAAGGTCCGGCAGAAACATTGGTCACCAGTTGCGGTCGCGATAATGGCCGTACGACCGAGGGAATTCCGATAAATTCTCCGTTTAAGTGACGCGCGGTCAAAACGCGACGTTTATTGTTTTCATTATATGAAGCGATCAAAAGCGTATCCATCTTTGGACGCGACTTTGAATTTATCGAGTGTCAATTAATATCGCCTAACATCGCGCGAACATTTGTTGGATCGCGTTTAAATCGAACGATTGATACGCCTGACATTTTTCCGCAACTGTCGATCCGCCGATTATTGATGCGGATAATAAATCCACTCCCAAGTAGATTCCTGTCGTCCGTTTCCTGAAAAAAAAATTATCAATTCGATACACGTAGCTCTCGTCCCCCCGTTTCTCCTCCTTCTCGAAACTGCTCGCCATTGTTACTTCTCGCGTCAACACGGTGCTTCCGATCGAAGCGTCATGTCACGAGAACGAGGTTACAAAGAGTCCATCGAGAAAACTCTCGGAGCGGGTCTTCGAGGATTGAGCGACGTGTAGCCATTCTGATCAGACGTTGATTTATCGAGCAACGGGTTAAATTATATCTTAACTCGGGGAAACAAAAGGAGACCTCTCTCTCTCTCTCTCCCTCTCTTTGTGAAGTAGATCTGTCCTTTCGACGTTTCTATTTCGTTTCTCTTTTTTCTTCTGAAGAAAATAAATATTGCCCTCGTGTCGTCCGCGAGATGTATCACGCCAGCAAACGTGCCGTTGTTTCTTTCATTTCGTACACACGCGAGCTATTCGTGTCCGTCTTCCTCACGGTCGTTCATCAATCCATTTCCCCCGTTCCGCGTTCCCACACAGCCACGGCCATTTTGAACGTACCGTCTGTCCCGCCGTTTCGATATTAGTTCAGACTTCCCGCTTCTTGTCCGATCCTCCCCGTGTCTGCGTTATAATTTATGGCGAAAGTTCTCGTACAAGTGTTACACCGAATTGGAATTTCCGCGGTATTATGCATACTTGCCTCTCGTTCCCGAATTTCTCCACGAGGTCGCGACGAGGGAGGGAAAAATCCGCTTGGAAATTCCGCGAATTAGAGAGAGAGGCCAGCTCGAAATTTCGCTCGAATGATAAACACAGCCACGGGGAAAAATTACGCGCCGACGCGTCGCTGATTTATCCGCGAGGAGTCGGATCAATTTTTACTCGGACGGCGGGTCGTTTAACATCAGACTGCAATTTTCCGCTTCGTCGATCGTTTCAGGCCTGATGATTTCACCGAGCGGGGGAAAAAAAAACAAATATCGATCGTCAATGTACTCGCGGAACGACGGAATTTCCAGCGGATTTTTCCTAATGAACGCGCAACGAATTTCGATCACGGTTGCTCGAGCAACTTTTACTTCCTTCTCTCCCCAAGATCATTTTCTCAGCAGAAGCACGCGCAATTTATGATGCTCTAAAGCATATCCAAACATTGCTATACGAGCAATATGATTTTATGAGTATAGCCTTATCAAACATCATTAAAGACACCTCTACAATTTACACTGAACTCTCCAACTCCTTTTGAACGAGAATGTAACGATATCCTCTCGACATCGTCGGAAACGAAATAACAGACTTGAATGCCAAGGAAGGATCGATTCTATCACTAAACGAGTCACAGACCCTTGTCCTATATCAAAAACTTGTACTTTATGTAAAAGTCAACGTCAAGGATGAATGGAACTCAATGGAACTCAATGGACAACATCAAATCGAACAAAGATCCACAACGTAGTAAATGATTTTTACTAAGAAATTTCTTTTAACTGATTAACCAAAAAAAAAAAAAAAAAAGAAAGAATCGTACTGGCTCGGTTAAGGACAAGACACACCAAAATAACCCATGAATATCTAATCAAGAAGACTGACTTTCCCTTCTGCTATAGACGTCTAGATCTGTCACAGCTCGACACGTGCTATATGAATGCACAAACTTTGAGTGGCAGAGAAGATTGAGTGGCACAGGATTAATACCACCGCCGACTTCCCAAGATCATCCGAAGAGAACACTCCAATACTTGATGGACAGAAATCTGTATTACAAAATTTCTATTACAATCTTTCAAAATTTCAAATCTATATTACAAGTACCATACCATGTAAATACTTAGTCGTTAACGCTAGAACTAGCGACGAAAAAGTGTGATATTTGTAGCAAAGAAATTGAAATACTACAAGAAAAAGTTAATGATACAATGAAGAAGACAAGCTTCCATTAATACGTCTTATTAAAAATCACTCGAGCATCTAAAAGTAATAAATTTCCGTGGGAAATTATAAATTAGTCATTTTGACCAGTTCTAGTGTTATTGATTTGGAAATTTTAGACCTGCACAAGAAAAAAAAGAAAGAAAAGAAGCAGTGATGTTTTTTCAAACTTTCGTTCCGAACCTCGAAATCGGTCTTTGAGTCGTGCGTCTCGCGGGAAAAACCGTTGGTGAAGCTCTCCACACGGAGTCTCCTCCGATTTAACACCCGGACTACAAAGTGCACCGCGTTAACGATCACGCTTAATTAGTTTTTAATTTCGAAAGTTTCCGCGCGAAAGCGACGCGCCGATAGAAACGGCGCGATAGACCAGCGTCACTGGTTCTCAGTGGAGAAAACACGTAGCTGGTCGAACGAGGACGAAGTTACGCGCGCGAGCGGACGTGGAGAAGGGAGGGGAGGGGGAGAGGGAGTTTTGATTGGTCGGAGTGGGGATCAGGTGGAGGGAGCACGCGAAAGCCACGGAGACCTGTCAGTAAGCGCTCGACCGTCACGGCATTACGTTCGTGAAAGCTTTGCCTCTCCGTTGTCTCGCAGATTGTTCGCGATATCGTCGCCCGAATTTTGTTCACGTGTGCGCGTGTACGTGTCAACGTCACCTCGTCTCTTCGGACTTTGTTGTTCTCCTCCGTCGAGTGATGGCGATGAAGTGATTGCCAGCTGCGACCTGCCGCATTTTCATCGCAGAAGCATGGGCCGGCCTGGTGTCTTTTCCGTTTCGATCGTTTGCTTGCTGTTCGCCCTCGTCGTCGCCTCCGGTAAGTTCGACCAACGTAATTAATCATTGACGAGCTTTGTCGCGTTCGACAAAGTCTTTTTGATGTCTTGAAAGAAACGCGCGAATCGACGTTCGTTGTTGACGCGTGAAGTTAGCCGCGCGAAGTAATCGAATGACCTTTTGAATCGTCCGAACGATAAATCGAATTTGGCATTTTTCTTGTTTGGAGTGTTGTCGTCGACAGAAATCCCGTCGTATTCGAAAACACTGTAGGTGAAAACAGTGTTCTTGATCTGTAGACGTGGATTTTAATGGCACGGCCGGAAATTATCGCGCCCGCCGAGCGCGATTTTAATTCGACGATTTACACGACGATTTATGCCGACTTGAACGGACCCTTTTGAAAGTCGCAACGTGCGCCAACATTTTGTTCTCGTTAACTGTTCGCTGCGTAATTACGTCGCCATAGTCGCCGGGACTATTCGCAACAGTGGCTGCATTCAAAGAGTGGTCACGTGTTTATTTGCCGTGTGAATAGAACAGGCAGAGGTGTGACGGAGTCTCGAAGGAAAGACCTCGTGTCACGTGATACCGGGTGTCGGAACAGTTTCGTACTGAAGCAACGTAGAACTAATAGAAATCGGATGTAAAAAGATACAAACTGATTGTATCTCCATTAGTCGATCAGACGATTACGCGTGTAACGCGTCGGCTTCGACTGATTGAAAAATAATGCGTCCGTGCCACGAATGTGATCATCGGTCGTGTACGTACGAGGTATAATTTCACGTCCGACAGATATATTCGCGGCAATATGTTCATTCTGAGGTTACGCCCGCGGTGAATTGTAAAACCGTAAAATATTAAATCGCGCGCGAGGGATTCCGCGGGAAATTTACATTTTTAGATTGAAACTCTAGGCAAAGTATTTTCCCTTGGAAATCGTTCGTATTATCATATTAACGATTTAATTTTCCTGAAATCAACGTAATAAACAGTCCAGCAGTAAGAAACGCTGTTCGTTGAGAAAACCAAGAAATTTGCATCTTTGCATATTTAAAATCTTTACATCTCTATATATTTATTACGTTTATATCGTATATGAACGTTTATATGAGATTATATTTTCACGTTATAAGTTTATACGTTTATATCACAAGTTTAAGTTCAAGATTGAATCGGCGTAATAAACCTTCGATATCTTTTCCAATGATACGAAATACTGTCCATACTTGCTCGTCGAAATATTAAAAAATTTGCATCTTTACGTCTATGTTTTTACATTATGTCTATGTGTTTAGATCATAGTTTATAGTTTAAGTTGAGTTTAATCTTATTCTATAGGCTAATATCAGAAGTTTAAGTTGAAAATTGATGTGTTTATATTGTAGTTTATAGTTGAAGATGTATCTATACCATAGCTTATAGTTGAAGTTGAGCTCACAAGTTCAAGTTGAAGATTGATTCCAATCTTATTCCACACGTCTTATATCACAAGTTTAAGTTGAAGATTGAGTTGTTCCAAAGTCAACGTAATAAATCTTCGTTTTTTTTTCTTTCAAACGATAAGAAATCGTCGCGTCGAGATACTTTTGCTCGTGTCGAAGAACCAAAAAAGAATCTGCACCTTTGAAGTCACAATCGGTGTTAAGTTTAAGCTCGCAATCAAAGTTCGCGCGACAAATCTTGGATAATTTCTGTCAAGTTGTGCTTGGCCCACGGAGATCCACGATTCTCGCACGAAAGCGGTACTCCAGTTTGACCCGTTAACTCGTAATGTATGTACACCCCCTTCCGCTCGGTTTCTTTCATTGTCGACTCGTGCCCTCTGCGTAAACAGCAGAGAGGAGAGGAGAGACGAGGCGAGACCTCTGCTGGGGACGTAATTCGCTCGACAAAGAGGAGGCGAACGGAGGCCAGACCGAGTCCTCTCCTCTGGCAACTTGGCTACAACCCCGCGGGAACCGCCGCTCCGCTGCACGTGCACCCTCGACCCTTCTCCACTCTTGCGTACACGCTGGATTTAACGAACCGACGCTGTTCAACCCTCACCCGTTCCAGATAATTATCGAGCCGTGTTTCGCAGTTGACACGTCTCAGGCCCCTGCAAACCAATTCCCCCCCCCCCCCCTCCCCCACGTCGCGCTCGCTCTTGCAAACTTTCTCGTTTCTATTGTCCCGGGCGAATTCGGGACAATTCGGAAAGCCAATAAATTCGATTAATTCCTAAACACTTGTTCGGTCACGTACACCTCGGGCATCTTAACCCCGCTTGCGGTCTCTCGACGTTTCGCGGTTCAATTTTACACACGTGGTTTGGCAAGCAGGGACGTGGTTCGCACGCGTTCCAAAAAAATTTAATCGAACGATCGAACCGACGCATACCGACGAAGAGTTCCTTTGCGTTCTTTTTTCTTGCTCGAACTCGAGATATTTTTCAGTCATATGTTTTTGAGAAACGCGAGCGAATGAGCGGAAATTCAAGGGAGCGGGAGGAACTCTCTCGCGACACGCACGCTCGTATTTGAAAAGTTAAAAGCTTCACCGTGATCGAGATCCGAAAAATGACTCTCTACCTCCGATCTCTCTTTTCTCCCACCCTCCCCCTTTTTTTTTTAACTTCCCTTTCCTTTGTCCCGGAAAATTGGGAAATACCGTTGAAATCTGGAAATTCAATCTCGATTTACTCCGAATATTCGTAACGTTAGATATTTTCGGAATCGACGTGCTTTCGTTCTCGAACAATGGAATCGCTCACGACGTAAATGTATATATATATATATATATATATATATCCAAGTTGAAAGTTTTTGCACGCGGTTTCGTTTTCTTTCTTCTTCTTCTTCTTCTTCTTCTTCTTTTCTTTTTTTTCATCGTTGAATGAAAGAGTCGATAGACGAGGATGATGGCGAGCAACAATGGCGGAAGGTTTCGAAGAAAGCTTTTCACGTTGCCGGTAGAATTGATCCAGGAGGAAGGATAGGAGAGAAAGGGAACGTTCGACGAGTGTATTTTCAGCGGGTACTTGGACGTCGCCTGGGCTTTCGCGAACAACAGGCCTCGTTATCAGTCTCTTAAGTTGCGAGACACGAAGGACCCTTCGTTAACGTTGCAAAGTACGAGAGAGGGAGCCTCTCCCTCCCCTCCCCCCCTTAACCCCTCTCGAGCTAGGATTTTCTGCATGGTCTCGCGACCCGAAAACGCTCGACCTCCGCTTGTCCTTCGCGCGACGAAGACGAATAAATTTACATTTTTCTTATCCGCGCCGTGCCGGCTACGCTCTCTCTCGACTCTTCTTTTCGCGCGTCCAGTTTGAAGGGGAATTAAAGTGTTTCAAGAGAGAGAGAGATTGTCCCGCGTTTTTCGCATAAATTTCGCAGCGAGGCATACTCGCGGACGGCGGGATTAGCGAATTCGGTCAATTAAATTCGCATTCGCGGCGATTTACTCTGAGCTCCGGGCGCAACTTGCTGTCGGTAAATATCGCGAGCGAGGCTTTCGCCGGATTACCAGGAGTTATACCAGTTTTGCCCGCGACAGAAAGTTTCGGCCAAGTCTCTCCCCCCCCCCTCAACTCCTCTCTGTAAATTCCACGAGCGCAACTCGCGCTTTTCCTTACTTCTGATCAGCCGCGCGACATCTTTACGTTTACCAAGGCAGATAAGATGCTAATTAAGCCTGACGTGTCCCCCGCCTCGGATGAAATTCGTCCCGGTGTTCCGGGATTCTCAGCGAGGTTCCTTCCACCTTGGCCGGCGCCGTCGCGTTCTTTTTTCTCGGATCGTACGATCGAACCGTTTACTTGTTGAACTCGTTCGATCCTACCTCCGTGAGAGACACTCCTCTCCGTTCGTCGCCACGCTTTCTTCTTTTTTTCGCCGCTTATCGCCGGCGACGGTCAACGGTTAACGCGATAATCCCCGCCAGGCTGACCGTGTGCTCGAGTTTCCCCGGAGATGAGCAATTTTCGCCGGCTTTCCGCCCGCTGCAAACTTGAAATTACTGGCCGCTCGCAGCCGGGGGAAGTTCCGCGATCGATCGATCGAGTCGGCGTTAATTCGAGGGACGACGGGGGAGTGTCCCTCGTTTTTTTCCACAAGTGGCGATCGCTTCTTGCCTTTTTCATGTCTTGAGCGGGCGGTCGTAATAGCGACTCCGTCTTTGGACACACGTTCACAACGTTGGCTTTTTTGTTCAGGAATTACTCTCAGTCAGAGTTCACGAACCCTTAGAGGAACTCCTACTTATACTTTTGTAACACGTCTCGTGTTCGAATGTGGGTCTATCATTTATCTGGCCTCCGCAAAGCGCAAGATCCTAATTGAAAAAATTCAACGCAGGTTACTCGGACTTGTTACTTTTTCTTTTATCAGTTTTAATTCTCGTTCCCGTTTTACCCAAACAAACTCTAATATTTGCTAATAACGTAATATATACGTTGAACCAACTCTTTATTCTGGCCAACTCCTCGAGTGGCAAAGTTAATTTAAAGTTAAATATCACCTAGAGATTCCACCATTATTATATTTTTCCCTTCAATATACTATTATACTTTTCTCTTGATATTTCGTTTATACGTGCCTCGGTGAGGTAACGGGCAATCCCCACAAACGAGCAAACAAACAAACTGCAAATTAACAATCTACGAACGACAGGGCAAGGAACTGATTTCGTCTCCATAATGTAATAGCCAGAGAAGATTGCGTCTAAGAAGGTATCAGCGTGAGCACTGGAAAATAGAGTTTGGACGAGCGATTTCACGGATGTTTGGTTATCCCCGGCACTTCGTAGCGGGATACCCGGTTCCTTCGGCGGGGAGAATTTAGGCGCATCGACGCACGACGACGGGGCAACGCGCGACGAGATTTCCGTGGAATTTAATTACTTCGGTAACCGATGTAAATGGCGATCGCGTGTGAGCAATGTTGCTGAGCAAGATGCACGCCATTGGCTGTCGTATAAATTTCCGTAGTTGCCGTCGAATTTCCCCCCCTTCGTAAGGGGATTACGCGCGGAAGATCCTACGCTCCCGATATTAATTAAGCCAGTCGCCGGGCTCTGATAGACCACCGGCTTTCTATCGCTCCGGCTCGATGGATCCGAGCGAGAGTGTTTGAAGTCTACTTTCCCCTAATGCCGCGTTCAGCCGCGTGATACTTTTTCCGTTTGTGTCGTGTTTTCGGACATGCATAGTCGAACGAACCACCCAGCAAACATCAAAGTGAACGTTCCCCATTTGCCAGCTTGTTCGCCGGTGTACCATCCGCTGATTAACCGGCCCTTTGAAACGGAAATGTTCGAAAAATATTTCGCATAATGGGGCGCCGAGAACGCCCATTTAATTTGCAAACGGTGGCGGATAGCGTTCTCGCGTAGTTGATCCCTGTTAATCGGATTACCGGATCGGATCGCCGCGTCGCCGAGACGATTTCGCTATTGCCGGTGCCGATAGTTAATTGGCTTCCGCGAGCAAAAATTACCCGTTGTCGGGTCTCCTCCTGGCTCTCTCCCTTCTTCGCCCCGGCGTTCCTTGAAGCAAATCGATCGCCGCCGATCGTCCGCGTTCAGTTGCATCCACTTGCTGGCTGCCGACGATCCTGCAAATATTTACGAACGCGTCGAATTGCAAACCATTTTTCCGTATTTTGCCTCCACCGCCTTCGCAAAAGCACCAAAAATTTTGTTTAATATTATCACATAAATACTCTTTAATCCGATAAATTTATCCGACAGTGTACAAATATTCCTAAATTTATTATCTGCAGTGTATTCGATATAAAATCTTTTGTTAAAACAACAGACATCAACAATTTTATAGCTGTATACAAATGTTTAATTATCACATAACTGCTCTTTAATTCGTTAAATTTACCTGACAGTGTGCAAATATTCCTAAATTTATTATCTGCAGTGTATTCAATATAAAATCTTTTGTTAAAACAACGGACATCAACAATTTTGTAGCTTTATATAAAAATTTAATTATCACATAACTACTCTTTAATCCGATAAATTTATTTGACAGTGTACAAAGGTATATCTCTAAATTTATCTGCAGTGTATTCAATATAAAATCTTTTGTTAAAACAACAGACATCAACAATTTTGTAGCTTTATATAAAAATTTAATTATCACATAACTACTCTTTAATCCGATAAATTTATTCACAGTGTACAAACATTTCTAAATTTACTATCTACAGTGATTCAATATAAAATTTTTCATTCACCTCTGTTCATCGACCTCTCTATTGCCGTTCCCCGTTTCTTCCCCCCCCCCTTCGGTTCATTTCACAAAAATTCTCGAGCTGCTGCGTGGTATCTCGCTATTTTTTTCATCCCCGGTTTTCGCCGAAATTTCGCTCGATTTTCATAAAGGACGGAAATGTATTTTCCACGACAGTCGCGGTACGGCGCAACGATCGGTAATCGGTTTTGCGCTTCGTTTCGAGCGCGAAACGTCGAAAACGTCGGGAAACGGTTTTGTTTTTTTCCCCCTGTTTATTATCCCCTCCCTGCCCCCACCGCGATTGTCAGAGTTCCACACGTGGAATCCAGTAACTGCGGTTTGGTAAACGCGCGCGATGAGAAGCTTCCAACCGGCATCTGGGAGGGGAGGGAGAGTTTGGCTTTCCGGACGCGACCAAACGATCTGTTATATTCGAAACGTGCTTCCCAGCCTCTCGTTCGCTTTTTGGTTTACCGCCGGTGGCTCGCTTCACCTTCGCCGGGGCCCCGCTGCCAAATTGGCCCATAGAAATTGAAATTCTTCCTTTTTTTTTTCTTTTCTCTTTCTTTTCACCGAAGGAAGACTTCCTCTCTCCCCTTTTCCCACCGCGGGCGCGGGATATTACGTATTCCCCCCGCGTGTTCCTTCTTCCATCAATATTCGATGAAAACACTGTGATTCCGCGCGCGAGTGATGTTTTATGACGCTGGCATAAATTCGACAATAAGAGCGTCTCTGCTAGCGTGGAACTTCTCCCTCAGCGTTGGCTGACGGAGGAGGGAGGAGGAGGAGGACGACGCGAAGTGTTGCGCGTTCGGTGTCTGGAGGATAGAATTTTAAAGTGCTACGGATCGCTGGTCGGAAAGTTTTCAAGAAAATTGGTAGCTCATAGCCCGGAAACTGTTCCTCCGTGAATTATCGGGCTCGGAGGATTAAACGTCCGTAACCGGCTGAATTTATCGACGAAGCCCGCCCCGAAGAATAACCGAACGAGCTCACTTGATTCACTCTTGTTTCTCCGGCTCGTTGATGTGGATTTATCGCGTTACGCCGGCTGGTAGCTTCATTCGGCCGCGTCCACCGCCGGAGGAATTCCTTCGCGTAGCAAGCATTTCGTGGATGCCTGCATCCGCTCGGCGTAATCCAGACGAGTATCGAGTATCGAGCAAAGATCCACGGTAATATTCGATGGTATCGAAAGGAAAGAAAGAAAGAAAAGGGCCTTTAAGGGGAAATCGATCTCGGGGAAATCAAGTTTGAAAATTGATCGATATTACGCTTGAATTTAGACGTGATTCCAGACGCGAGACGAGAGAATAATTAATAACCTCTTCAGGGACGAATTTTCAATTTCAGTTCTAACAAAATTTAATTCAATTTCATTTTACTTTTGGCAAATAAAGAAAATAATGCAGGAATGGATTAAGCTCACATTTCAAAATTTCAAAAAATAATTATTTCTGCGACGGTAGCAGCTTTTTTATAGGACGCAAATTAACTGTCCACGTATGTGGCGAAGGGCGTGACGAGATTAACGGGAGGTTGAACGTGGAGTAAAACTTTTTTGTAAGATGTTTACGAGAGAATTGATCAAGTACCAAGTTTTCAACGAAACACACTCAAAGTCTATTTTCATCAGAATGACGCCCTTCGACGAACAAATTTCACCCTGCATTTTTCATTCGTTGCTAGTTTTGCGCGTAGAACACCCTCCCGACGAAGACTTTAAAGAAAAAGTCTCGTTCTTTCCTTTCAACTCGTTCTTCTGGAATGACAGTCACCTTCCACTGCACCGTCAGTCCCGAGACACCCTGTACATCCTCGGTTTTTCTCGCCCTTCACCTTCGAGAAACGCGCTTCCCCCCTCCTTCGAGGAGCAACCGAACTGCCTCGATCTATCTTGAAATATCCGCCACGAAAAACCCTGGGAAACGTTCCCACGACTGGGATGCGCGTTAACAACGCGAGAACTTTCTTCTCGCCGGGCCTTTTTTCCCTCAGTTTCAAAGTGATGCCGAAAGAACGGAGAGAGATATATATTTGGAACTCGATTCGGCGTAATTGGCGCGCGAAATTTCACATCGGCTCTCGGATATCGAGCCTTGCTACCCTAAAGCTCGATTTTAATCTCTTAGCCCTGGGGCAGGGGGAGGGTCTCTATCCTGTCTCGAGCGGAAATTCCAGACGTCGCGTCGCCTGGTATTCCAGGTGGATACCGGCGAGAGACCGTTCCTCGAAGAAGCAAATCGACAAATGAAATTAGATTTGCAAAGTAACGGCGATGAAGCAAAAAAATTCTTACGACTGGTCTTGCCCGATCTCGGCCATTATTATGTTCCCGATAATTAATTCTTTGTCGCGAAGGGCTCGGAGTTTTCCCTTTGGAAACGGGCGAAAAAGTCCCGATAATCAGCTAATTCGCCGATATGATCGACAGACTTAGGAAGGTCGTTGTTCTTAATTGCAACTAGGGGAATATCGAGCTTCCGCTCTCTGTCCGCGTTCTGATTGGAAGGCCAACGAGTCCTCTCTCTCCCCCTCCCACCCCCTTGCCGCCCGTTCTTTGCCGGGCGAAACTTTAAACGAACGCAGGAATCGATGAAAATTCATCGGATAAATTCAATTTCCCTTCTTGAGTATCTTTTAATATTATTCATTTAATTCTGTAATTATTCATTCATTCCGCGTACGACGCGAACACCCAGCGTGGAATGGAAGAAGGTACAAAGGCACGGAGAAAAGAAAATGATAGGATCTCTGCATTCGTAAATATAACTGTAACGTTGTTTCGCTTATCTTGTTATCTACCACTGATGTGATTATTATATATATATATATATATATTGAGAGTGTTCCAAAGTTTAATATTCATACTTTGCCAGCGCGATGGTACAGTAAGACTGAAGCGAGATTAAAAAGCTTCTAAATGTTTCATTGGAAAGTTGTGACAGAGGTATGAAGTGCGACGAGATGGCGATGATGGATCAGTTTGATCTAACAAGTTGCACCTTCAGATCTCTATTTGGGAAATATTCATTATTTTTAAAAGAGAAAAATTCGCGATACACATACAGAGATTCACGTGAAACGAATTGTATTATAAATTATAAATCTGACTGAGAAGAAATTCGGCAATGTTCGTATGAAATTCGGTGGACAGGTAAATTCGATATCAATTTTGCATTGACAATTCGAAACTCACGTACAAGCATTTTCGTTTCATATTTTCTATAATTTTTTAACGAAACATTTTGCTCCGCGTGACATTTTTACCTGGACACACTGAACCCAGGAACTGTATTCTGTATTTATAAATTAATACCTTCGTTTGTCCCTGTACTACGATACTGTCCTTGATTTTTCATCTCAACGCTTGCTCTTGTTATACTCTTTTCGCTTCGACGTTTTAACGACTCTCAGTCTCAGATTAAATAAAAATGCGCCCTCTTTCGCAAAAATATGACATAACATCGTTGCTTATGTTGCTCTTGCGTTGTTCTACTTTATTTGCGCGTCGTCTCCTTTCCTTCCTTAATGAGCTTTTCCCGTTAAATAAACGAACGAACGCAACAACAAGAAGAGGGAATTTCTCCCGTTTATTCGAGCAAATTAAAAATCACACGCGATTTCCGCAGATCGCGCTAAAGGAGAAAAAAGAAGGAAATTAATTCACGGTATTCGCTGCCTTTTGTGTCCTCTATTTGCCAAGCGTTCGAGGCCCGATGGTGGTGCCCGGGGAACCGTAATATCCATTTCAAGATACTTGCGCGGCTTGTACGTTTTCGCGGAACGACAACGAGAGAACGGCAATTCGGGTCGGAGAATTCGATACGTTCTTTCGTAACAATTCCCATCCTCGCGTACCAGCTCTCACAGTCGTCGACTGATTCCGCCTCGTCCGAACTATCCTCGACTCGAACTGTTCCCTACGCGTTGCCCGAACCCGTTCGTTTATTCAAACGTTTTTCCGCGCCAACGATTTTCTCCCCTCCCCCCTTTCAATTACACAGTGGCCGGCACGCGCCGATCGATTATTAAAATAATTAAAACAATCCCCCTCCCCCCTGTTTTCAAGAGCTCTCTCGTTCGACAAGAGACCTCTCGTTTCCCTCCCATTGTTGGAATTTTGACCGACCGATGATGTGTAATAATTTTTGAATGATTTTCGAAGAAAGCAAGGGGAGAGAGAGTTTCGCGCTTTCCTTCTGCCCTCTTTCCGGGGATAGTCCTCGCCGCTGTTTCCGCTTGTTTTGTAATCCAGAGACACGGAACAACGTCGCGAAACTTCTTCAAAATTGCATCAACCGGGGAAGTACATGTATCCAGTTTGAAAAGTGAGGACGTCGGGTTTTCGGGATGTTACCCAGTCTCGAGTCGAGTTCTCGCTGCTTGCCTCTCCTCGTCCTCCGTCCGTCGTATCGTCGAATGGAAATCTTGCTCGCGTAACGTTTGATTCATCTATCGGAAAGGAAAACAAGTCGAACGTCCACGACTTTGTGGACAGGTGCGACAGTTGTGCTTGTTAGAGTTTTGTCTCGCGTTTCGTTGGTTCTCTGCCGGAGGGTTTTGTTGTTCTTTCGCGCGATTACCGGATATAAAGGCGAACGAGCCACTGTTGGTGGCTTTAATCGCCGAATGAATCCAATCCCTGCAGTCTCGCGATTTCCGCTCGATCGCACGCCTCAGCTGGTTAAACCGATCTCGGGAGACGATGGACTTACGTCGCTCTTCGCTCTCAAGTTTTTATCAGTTCTGTCTCGGTTGCTATCTTAACCAAGTTCTTCCGGGAACTACGAGAGAACGATAAACTAGTTGAATCGTGTAATTGGCGAATCCTATTGAAATTCGATAATTCGATGAGCAGGAAGTGATTTGACCGACTGCGAATTCGTATTTTGAGATATAAAGGGCAAGTCCACCGGGTGAGGTGGATCTCGTTATATAGGTGATCAAATGTCAATTTTCAGCTTCTTTTTAAAATAGTATATTGTATCTCGATTAATGTTTCTTCTTGTTCTCGATTGTCTTGTTGATCTTGTTCTTTCGAAATTATTGTCATTCAAAGTTATATTTATCTGTCTCATCGTTTATTCTTCATAAAAAAATTTCCAAATTTAACCAAATTTCATCTCATCATTCTCTAGCTGTCAATTTTTTTTCTTGACACCAAGGTACAAATTAAGTTGAAAGGATAAAATAGATAGAGGGTCGAGATCGAGAAAACTCTGTCAAGTTACGAAACAAGCACTGCGAAAGACTCGAGACACGGTGGTAAAATCATCAACACACGGTGATTCGGGACTTGGAAGTTTCGAACCGCGTTACCGCGACAGAGATGTGGTCGATAATTCGGAAAGGGGGGAAGAGGGGAGGTCAACCTCGCCGCGAATCCAGAATACCAAGATCGAAACCGACGTTGGTACGTCGGGTTTCTCATTCGCGCGGCGTTCGCGACAATGTAGCGAAACGAACGTGTACGTACAGTGCATTCAGTTCGACGTCTGGAAATGAGCAGACCCCGGGCAGAAGTTTCTCCGCCCGGCTCGTCAAGTTGCAGCCCCGTGCGACTAAACTGCGAGATAACCCGAAGTTATAGGAAAGCGCGGCATTGTAATATCGTGCAACAACATTTTCGTCGGCTCAAAGGCGTAATAAGGATTTGCCGTGCCGGCACTCCCGGCACCGCCGCGACCTCGCGTGTCTGCGCAACTCTCGGATAATCCTAAAAGCCCCGACCGGGAAGCCCCGCGTCCTTTTGTAATGGATCGAGACACGAACTTTTCCGCCGTTACTCCGCATCGATCCTCGAGCGTCGACCGACTGCCAGAGTCCAATTCCACGCAGCGTTCGTTTCCTGCAACTTTATCGTTTACTTCCGCCGATACAGCGATCTCGGTTGAAAGCCGTTGCGGCCAAGGTTTAACCCCTTGCGCTGGCAACTGGTCCGCGGACCATAACGAGTGACCGAACCGTATATAACAATTCGTCGCTTTCTTTTTCTTTTGAACTCGTCGGTGTGATATCACTGGATCAAAAATTATTAAGAAGTAATAAATTTATCGTTTGTTTTACCTGGGTTACATTTAAATATACTTAAAACTGAGAAAATGTTTGCAATTTGCGACAAAAAATTGTCGACGTGCGTGGCACGTCATTCCAGCGCAAGAGGTTAAGATCCACCACGAACGTATTTTATAATTACCTCTAAAATTGGAATAATTAAAGCGCAAGAGCGCAACTGCTTTGATCGCCGACGATGAAAAATTGTCGGTAATTTAAACTGACGTAACTGACACGAAGGAAGATGTACTTGGTCTCATTTTGAAACGCGAAATGAAACGATCTACTCTCTTGGTCTCATTTTAAGGAAGCGAAGTGTTCTACTTACTGACAGACGTGAGTTCGTCTCTTTTTCTTTTCTCCTTTTTGAAGATGATTTTACATCGCCTGGGAAGTATTCAAACTCGTATAGAAACGTTGAAACAATCTTTTTTTTTCATGATTAAATCTGCGCTCTTGGAGATTGAAATTTTCTCCTTTAAAACTCGCTGCGCGATTTTTTTTCTTACCACTTTGTCGAACTTGGGACATTGGGAATTGCCGACGAAGATTTTAGGATTTCTTGAATTTCTGTCGTTTGATCCTAACGTTTGATAAAACGGTAAAAAAGAATCATGCAGCAAATTTCGAGGAGTCGTTGTAAAGGGGAGATTTCAATTTTTTAATGTTTTTTTTTTAATGTTTTCGTACACGTTTGAACGTTTTACCATTTTAGAGGAAAAAACTTTTTCACGCGATATTTTACGAGAAATCATTTTCAAAAAGAACGATGTCGCGACTGTCAAAGTAACAGGGTTTTTTTTTGATACTGTACAAAATTTTATTTCATTTAAATTATTGTAAATTTGACAAAAAGCGACATTACTTGTGGATACTCCTAATAGAAACTTAACGTTTTAAAATAAAAGCAAGTGAACCGTCGTATGGCCTGTTTTTTCTTTTTACGAAATTGCATCGGTTTAAATTATCCACAATTTTTCATTGTCATTAGTACAGTTATGGTTAATTTATTAAAAAAAACTTTCGACATTCACGCTATTGGAAATTAAAAATTAAACAAAAAGTTTTGCACCGCGTGCTAGTGATTCGCCTCCTTGTGTTTTACGATTGGTCCAAATTCAATACTCCATCCCTTTTTCGTGCGGTTCTTAAAAAAAAAAAAAAAGAAAAAAAACGCGATCAATATTCGTTATATGATTAAAATTACTCGTATCACCGAACAAAACATTCATCTAATGAAACATTATCAATCCGTGTCTTCGTTCTACTCGAGTCGTGCGCGACTCGTCGATAATACAAATGGGCTTTTATCCTTGCAACTTACTACGCGTCTTCTCCCTACCGTTTGCAAGTTTCGCGCTTGTTCCGCCGCTACCAGTTACCGTCGTAACGTGAAATACGGTCTCGCGAGCAGTTTACAACTTCGTTATTGCACGACTTTGCTTATCGCCGCCCGAAACGAAACGGCCTCCATTCTCCTGAGGTTGTAAATAGCGAACGTAGTTAATTTTTGTCTCGACACGCTGGTTCGTTGGTTCGTTCGCGCGAAAAGAGCGACGAAAACGGTTATTACATCAACGTTGCGTATTCTTGGAAATAATTGAATCCAGGCACCGAGACGTGCGCCTCTGTCTGCAAGAGGAGCGACTCTCTCGATTGGGATGTACCAGGTTTTGTCGTTCACAGTGGATGCAGAGAGGCGTAGACAACAGACGCTCGCTCGCCTCGTGTCTTGATCCGAACCACGTACAATTTTCGTAGTAAGTGGTAGCACGCACGTGCGTGTTACCATCAGTCAAAATTAACCGGTTTCCTCAATTATAACACTTCAATTTTCGTAGCCGAAAGCGAGCACAAATCGGCGTTTTAAAGGCCACCTACCAACCACTTCCTTTACGGAGCAACCTCCGTGATAACTCCAGGAATAATTCCAAGAAAAGAAGAAGAGTAGGAAGCGAAGCGAGGCTCGTTAACGCGACTTGCCAACGGGCACAGGCAACGGGTCCCGGGTTTAGTAGAAAGGTACACGTTCCTGACGGTTAATCGTCAAAGGAATCCTCCACGTTGGTCGAAGGAACCGAGGCGTTCAGAGCCGTCGCGAAGAAAAACATTCGTTTGCCCCGGTTTCGTAAGGAGCCGCTGTGTGTTTGCGGTCCTCGAGCCCACACATATCGATCCCCTTTCTTTCTCTCTCTCTCTCACGACCGAGCGTGTCGGCGGGTGTCGTCCCGTCCCTGTCTCGCCCTTGCACGCGTCATTTCTTTCCTCTTACCCCCACTTTCTTGTCCACGACGCCGCTGACTCCGTTATCTCGTCCCTCTCGCGAGATCCTCGAATTTGACATTTGGCCAAGGCAGGCCCGAACAAAGGCCGCCACGGGCGATTGTTTCGAGGTCGTTTCTTCTCCCTCGAGCTCGTCGTCCTTCTCTCTCGTCGAAGCGAGCGACGTGTTTCTCAAAAAAAAAATTACACCGAAAGAAGACCGCTTATGAAAAATGGATCGACGCGTTAATTCCCCGGCTTTCGGCCGCGAGGATCCCCGATAAAGATCGTCAAAGAGTATTTGTCGATGAACGTCTCGTTTCCTGTGACTTCTCGTCCGGAAAGCGCGGACAGAGCCAGAGCCAGAATCAGAACCAGAACCAGAACCAGAATCGGGTTGGTAAAAGGATTGAACAAAGCGGGTGCGCTCTACTTTTTTCTTCTTTCCTTTTTTTTTTTGCTCCTTATCGACATCTTTTAATCGGCCGACTTTCCCTCGTCGCGACGGGGACGAGGCTTTCGAATACGATTTCCACCAGGTTAAAATTAAAAATCCGGATGGAGAGATTCGTGACTTCGTTAACGTCGTTTGGATATCAATTGCTGATCAATTGTATGATTAATGTCTTTGCGACTTTCGTTCGAAGATGGAGAAAGATTGCAGCGCCATCTGTGACGTATTTCACGTTCGAACTCCCTAATTTGAAAGTACTTTCAAATATTTTACATCTATTGCAATTGTATATACATCTGATATAATTATATAACGTTGTTACTTATAATAATTAATGTTTTTGAGGGGTTTAAAAGATGTTAAGGATTCATGGAAAGGATTTGAAGTAGTTGAAAGAGAGAGAGTCACTGCCTAGACTCATCAGTGGGACTGATGGCAGCGACCTCTTACCCCAGACGCTTGTTATTGTAACTACCCGCTAAAGGCTGGACGGCACCCCCCCCCCCCCCCCCCACCTGTTTTGTTTAACGTCGGAGATCGGCGCGCAGCCACTTGCGGCTTGTGCTAGTCAGTGTTCGAAACTCGTAGTTGAGGCGATCCTAGGCCGCTACATTTTGAAAGAAAATCGCAAGGGGGCTGAAACTATGACTTTTCGTTAACAGAGATTTGAACCATTCGAGTTTATTTAAATTGAATTAAAATCATTTGTCATTAACAAACTGCAAAATATTCACATTTAACGCACCCCGCGTTCAATAAGTGTATAAGAATCGTCTGTCCAATAGAGCAATCGATAAACCATTAATTATTTATCGTCCGTAATAAATTTTCCTTGCGCCGTTTAAAATTTTACACTAATAACATTGTGCGGGGTTGTTATGCGCATTTTAATTAAATTACGCACCAACTGTGCGTTTGCCATCGTTAATTAACGAAACCCAATAAACAATTAATCATTTATTATCGATAATACATATTTCCATATTCATATCAATAACGAGTCGGATCGTCTCTTCTTTCATTCCGATATTCATCCAGACATCGGGCATGGGCATTACTCGAGTAAAATATTTGTTAAATATCAGCGTGACGTTAATTAGCTTGTTCGAACGATTCCCCGTCGTATCATTCGATTCTCTGTCTGTACGTTTCCGTACGAACAATTCCTCGAGCAGTTTCTAATTCCGTCCGTATAAACTTCAACCCTCTGCCCGGGATTATTTATCATTTTGTTTCAACGAACCGGCTCGGTTCGAATAAAAGCTCACTCGCGGATGATTTATTTCGACGCGGACCCCCAGGTGAAGCTGCTTCTCCCAAGTTCCCTCCCCTTTCTCTCTCTCTCTCTCTCTCTCTTTTTTTCCCTTTTTTCCAAACATAGAAACAATAGATCGGCGGAGAACGATCCGTTATTTCAAACCGTCACTTTTTGTCTTTTGTGTTTCAAATAAAATTCCTCCCGATGTGCAAAGTTCGAGATAATCTCGAAAGCTGCTGGCCGCTGCACGCCGCGCTATCGGGAAAGTTGCGAACTGGCGGCAAGTTAAGTAGTATAAGCGTGTCGCGCGTCGGACACTGAAAGCGGACGGTGTTCGCTCGGTGGTTGACGTTTCAATTCATCTTCCGGCTGGTGAATCGAGCCGGGACAACGAGCTGGCGCAACGAATAAAGTAGAATAGCACGAGGCAAAGGGTTAAAAACTTGGGGTGGAGAGGAGTTCTTTGTAACTGGTAGCGATTTTATCGCACGGATTCGAGACGCGAGCCTGGTTGCTCGCTCGAACAAAGGTCGATCGAATTTCGTGTTTCGCGAAGATAAAATACCGATGCTTCCCCCTTTCAACGCTCTCGAAATCCCCGAAGACGGGATCCTCGTCCATTTCTCTTCTCGATTTTCGTTTTACTATGTACACCAACTCTTACTAATATTCCCATTAATACTCAAGATACGCTGGATGACGATACACTCGTAAAGCATAAAATTTCCATCAGGAGA
Organism: Melipona quadrifasciata; assembly: GCA_001276565.1. Classification (NCBI taxonomy): domain Eukaryota; kingdom Metazoa; phylum Arthropoda; class Insecta; order Hymenoptera; family Apidae; genus Melipona; species Melipona quadrifasciata. The sequence continues at coordinate 346,873 of KQ435848.1, forward strand.
CGTTGAAGCAAAAGAAACAGAGAAACTTTATAATGCGGATAGAGTAGGACACATAAGCTTTTGTTTGCGCATTTTGCGATGAAATCATTTGAATCATTGAAAACTGTTAAGCACTGTTTTATATCTGAAAGTTACAAATTGGCCATTTTGACCATTATCAAACTAATTTTGTTAAATGTTAAATAATAAATGTTGAAACTGTTACAGTTTTGTACAATAGAAATCGTGCGATAGTAAACTTGGGATTTTAAAGCTCGAAGCCTCAACTTTCACAATGCGTTCAGTTTGTTTTATTTTAAAATGATTTTACATCACGCAGCGGGTGATTTCTCTTCTCGAAAATGTCCATAAATTGTCACAGCGTGTTAGATCATTGAGAAATTTCCTTCGCAGCTGAAACTACCGGGCGGTTTTGACGATTGAAGCTTTCCCTTTGCAACCTGATCGCTCAAAACTCGTAAAATTTACTAAAATTTGATACAGCAACGAAAATGTCACGGTTCCTTGAATCTTCGTCGTCTAAACCCAATATTCAAAATTCAACAAAATGGCAAGAAAGAAAGAAAAGACAATTTGTACGATGAGGTTTGAGGAGTCGTTGCAAAGGGGAAGCTTCGGTCTTCAAACGCACGTTGGATTCAATTGCGAAACAAAATTTTCCAACAATTTTACGTACAATTTGTAATATTTTTGAGAAGAAACGTGTCTTTACACGCTACGCGATTCAAAAACATTGAAAGACTTTTCTCATGACTGAATCCACTTCAATAGAGTTGAAGATTGGAGCTTTGCTTCTACATCTCTCGAAACTCGTAGTACGATTTTTTCTTATTTCTTCTTTCTTTTTTCGTCGATTTATTGAACTTTGAATATCGAGCGAAAGCGAATGTAGCAACGAAAATGTCACGATCTCTTGAGTTTTCGTCGTCTAAATATTCAACGTTCAGTGGAATGTACATCGAGGTTTGACGAGTCGTTGCGAAACGGAAGCTTCGATCTTCTTCGATCTTCTTTTTTTTTCAAGCTTCGATCCTTCATTCCAAAAGCATCCTTAATAAGGAATGTATTTTAAAACTAGAGGCTTGATGTACCTCAAAAAGATCGATTGTGACACCACACAAATCGTGAGGTTTCTCTTTACGAAATTGTAACAGTTTAACTACCAAAGGAAGTTCCTAATGAACCAAACAAAAAAACGCACGCGCTTCTGTGTACACGTATTTTCCGCGAGAATTTTACTTTAGAATTTAACGAGTAAAAAAAGAAGAAAAAATTTCATTTTCTCGAAAGTTCTAAGATACAACGTTCCTGCAATCAAGTTACGTAAAACTAGACAACTAGACGTTTTTAAAGACGTTTTTTTTCTACGGAAAAAAGGAAAACTGGCGATCACATTGATCTTAACAAGAGATAAATTTATCTTATCCTCCGGGCGAAGGTTTACTGTTTATCGTGAATTACGGCGGCAAGTTGAAATCTCCGAATCCGAGGAGATTCTTTTCTCAAACACCGGCGATCGCTCTACCGGACGTTTCGCGTATGGAGCTCGTACGCCGGTGGAATCGCTGAAGCGGGCCTGTGCAGGTGCACGTGAGAGTGAAAACCGCACACAGCTCGTTGGACCTTTGCGCGGCCTCATCCAGCGGTAAACACCGCGAGAAAACGGCTCGTCTCGTATAAACTGATCAAACTTGCCTTCGCCAGCGTGGCTCGCATCCATTCTGTCCCTCCCCTCCGCTCCCGCAATTACTCTCTTACGCACGTAGGATAAACACGGTGTGTGTTCGCGAAGCTTCGGTGAGCTTACAGGTTAACTAGGAATTCACGATTCGCCGTGTGTCACCGCGAGGAAGGTTAAAAAGTTGAGAGAACACGCAGAGATGGTACATACGTTTCTTCTTGCTCCCGCACTTTTCTTTTTTTATCACTGAAAGTGATTTTATTGGGGGTAACCCAGAAAATCGAGCCTCTTCAGGTGCAACGCTGATGCAACGAAAATTAGCGATTGGCTGATTTGGGTCACGTGACTCGCGAGGGGGCGTGGGGTAGACCTCGAGTAGGAGTGGCGTTGTCTGGTACTGAGCGATCGCGCCTGTAATTTGTTTTCTATCGATTCGAATGTTTGCATATCAGTAAAATTTTATAGCAAAAAAGTCGTCTTCAGTTGCTTCTGGGCCTTTCAGTGAGACGAATCGTACTGGGGTACAAGTCGTGCAGTTTTTTTTTTTTCGTTTCTTTCGCTCTTCGTACTGGACGATTTATTTCGATTCGTATCGCGATTATGCAAACGCGGGATTCTCGCCGGAAGACTTTTCTCTTTGAGGCAACGGTGTGCGGAGAATTCTTTCACCGTCGATTGATAGAAGTTATAATTAATTTTCTCGTTTGAAACGATCGTGTTACGCGGCTGCTCGCACGCTCGCGGCTCCGTGGAATTAGCTACGCTTTTCAAGCGGTGAAGCGAAATTCGTTCCAGTCCTATTTTTTTCAGTTTAGTTGGCCTTCCCCTTCCCCCTTTCTTTCTTTTTCAACCGTTTCCTTCTTCTTCGTCACTGTGTGTGTGTGTGTGCGTGTGCGTACTTTGTTCTCAAAATTAGCTAATTGTTTGCTCCAATCTCATTTGCCTTTCAAACACCAGAGGATTCACTGTCCATCCAGCGAAACATTCTTTCATTCCCTTTGCCATTCTTTCCGCCTCTGATCCTTCTTTGTTTTTTCTTTTTTTAATACCGAACCTCGAAATTCCATCAGTCTCTTTTTTTCTCCTGCTTTTATAAACTATCGCGATCCAAACGAATATTGGCGCACCTAGTTTCCTTTTCGTAAATAGTTTGCTACGTACGAAAATAATGTACTCAGTGGTAATTTTTCAATAATGAATTTACAACGTACAGTAACTATACGAGAAATAGAAAAATTGGAGAATCGAAAGGATGGAGATGTGAGGGTTTGTTTTTGCAGCTTTACCACGTATTTGAACGTAGAATATAAAGTATTTTTAGCGACAAATTTAAATTATGAAATATTTTCAAAGAGAAGCGTGCTTTGGCGCGATATCGCTCGATAACATTCCAGCATTTACAGAAGGATATTTTGTCATTTTCTTTTAAATAACATTCTGCTTATTAAATACTGTCAGACTAAGCACCGGAATTGCAAGTGTGTCGATAATTTTTTTAACTCCTGAATTTTTATGTTTCTTTTATCATCATTGTATGCATATTATTTTTTACTTTTTACTACGTATATAAAATATTTATGGAAACAAATTTTGCTAATGTATCGATTGTTTTCGCAAATGCTCTTAAAGGGAACTATTTATATGATGGAGTTCAGGTAAACGGAAGTTCAGAAAGAAACGGAAGTTGTGAAGGATGCTGTGGAAGGAATTTTGGTATGGTAAAGGGGGTAAGGGAGAAAGCAATATAGTTTTGCGTTTCGTCTCGAAGTCACTACTGCCTAGATTCATCCAGTGGGGCTGATGGCAGCGAGACTCCTTACCCCAGAACGCTTGGTTGTTGTAAACTAAACCTACTAGGCTGGTTCGCACCCCCATCCTAGCGGGGTTCCGCACCACTCTGCTGCTTAACGTCGAAGATCGGTAGGACATCGACGCTAGGCGCGCAGCCACTTGCGGCTTGTGCTAGTCGAGTGTTCGAAACCCGTATTTGAGGAATCCTAGGCCGCTACACTCTTTAAGAATTTTTACATTGCTTGTACTATCATCGCATAACTCATTTTGCTTGTGTCGTCAAAAAAGCTAGGTGTGCCAATATTATTTTGATTTTCGAATTTTTACATTGCCTGCGTTATATTATTGTACAGAAAAGAAACTCGTTACTTTCATATTATTTACAGAAACAGATTTTGTTAATGTTTTCCATCAATTGTTTTCACAAAAACATTGCAAGGAAGCTAGGTGTGTCGATATATTTTCGTTTTTTCGAATTTCTTTTTATACTCGTATTATCACCGCGAGTTTTGTATCATTATTGATAATCGTACCCTATTCTTCCACATTATGAACTGTTTTGCTAACACGTCATTTATTTTCACGAAGATATCGTCGAAAATAAACCTGCGCCGATATTACTTCCTTGATCCGCTGCGTGTCCTCTTCGTCTTCCCCTCCGATCTTTTTTTCTTCAACGGAGAGGACGAACACGCTCTGACCGACACGCGGTGATTTATCTTAGCGGCAGACCCGGGTCCAATCATGTCGCATTTCGACGTCCTCCCTCTTATCACCGCCCCTTTCCTCCAATCTTTTTCATTTCGACTCGTCGACGCGGATATGGATACGCTCTCGTTCCCCGCCGATTCTCCGCCAGCCCCAGCTTTGACAGTCGGAAAAATCTCCTCGCTCTTTTTTCTTCTCACCCCGTGTTCTCCTAGAATTTGATGCTCTGATTATATAGAGAAGAGAAGATTCCGATCACAATCAATACTCCGAGAAATATCTACATTCTCTCTCTCTCTCTCTCTCTCTCTCTCTCTCTGTATTCTTTGCAATTTCTACATTTCCTACGTAATTACGTGCCTTGGAAAAGAAACTTTTTTTTCAAAGTTAAAAAAAAGAAAGAACGAGACTGTTCCTCTCTCGCTCGCGTCGATTCGAAATCTCGGGACTTGCTTGCGAGCAATCGGAAGCCGGACGTGTACCCATAATTGAAGGCAGACGCGTTTTCATCGGATATCTCGGAGGCTCCGCGTCCAAGTTGGCGATTAAGTTTCCCGATTCTCGCCGTTGGGAAGTTCCTAGCTGTCGAAGCGGGGCAGCCAGGGGACGTTCTTCCCCCGATGCCTGGAGATACGCTGGGCTCGATCTACGCTGGAAACTTTTTCGTTCATCTTTGATCCGCGATTTCTCCGGCAGATACGTTGACGTAACTTAACACCTTCCCCCCCCCCCCCCCCCCCCCCGCGTTTCCCCCCCCCCTGCTGCCGCGCGACGACGTTCAATTCGCGAGAAAGTAAGGGACGTTGTTCGGGGCCCAGTATTCGCGCGATTTCACGATACCTCGGTTGGAAAAATTCACGAACGAGAGAGCGTCTTTTATAGATGTAAAATGTATATTAACATACAGCGAAGAGCATAATTGTGCCAGTAACAATGAAAAATTCTGAATCATTTGAACTATAACTTTGTGAAAAAAGATCCACTTGGATATAATGATTCACTTGGTCACACATTTTAAAGGGCACCACGCTTAAAATATTATACAACTTCGTGCCTTGTTGTATAATAAAACAAAAAATAAACTTCCATAGCTATAGCAAAAAAAAAATTAGTGCTGATTATAGTAATAAAGTAGCAATAAGTGTAAATAATGAAACTTTGACTTAAGATTATGTGTGCATCAGGGTTCAACAGCTTCCGCTGTTATTTATTCGTCAAACTTATTGTAAATATCACTGTAAAATACTGGCAAAAATAATAAAAAAATAAAATAAATAAATTATTGACAATTTTTCATTGTCATTGGTACAGTTGTGCTCTTATGTACATTTAATGTAAAATAAGAATATTAATTTATTAGACTTGAGATATATATATTTAAAACATTAACACGTATAAAATTTATGTGTTTAAGTTATGCGTATGTATCACAGTATAAGTACATAATAATTTCCTCGATTTGTTCTCGCCTTGTTTCTTCGAGGATTCGCCCTCCTCTCTCCGAGAAATTACACCCGACCGGCGTTGTTATTTTAGAAGCTTTTCATTTAGCCGCACTCCCGTCGCGGTGAATTCAATTTTTGCCGGACGAGGGCGATGCCGAGTGTCGCGAGGATTCCCCGACTCTGACACGCGGCACGCATCACCGTCCCTCCGCCGGGGAGATTCTTTTAATCGCGTCTCGGGAGGAAACGAAGGAAGGAGGAAGCGAAGAGCCGGAAGCGAAAGAGGGAAGGAATCGCGGCACTTGCTCTATAAATATAAGAGAGCTCTATAAATATAAAAAAATTCCATCAGCCGCTCGCACGGCGCCGAGGAGGAGATTTTTATCACACGAAACGGTGTCGCTGTCCTTAATTTCCATGTGAAAAAGCAAATTCAGTCGGCGGACTCGGGGAGAGGAGGGGGTGGAGAGGACCTGACACGGTTCACGCTTTTTCACAGAGCCTTTCTTCGGAAGTGATGAAGGTAGAGAGAGACAAAAAAATCGTAGAAGAAACGAGGGAGAGAGAGAGAGAGAGAGAGAGAACGTGTATGTGTGTGTGTAGGAAAGGGGTAGAAGTCCCTCGAGTTCATTGGAAGAGAAGTTAATTCCCCGACTCGTTAAACAAGGTCGAATTTCCAACAAAGTCCCCTTTAAGCGCCTTCTCCGATTTCCGCCAATATATATATACATATATATATATCGAGTGTATATCGATTCACCCTCTCGCTGTCTGTCCTCCTCCGTCGGACTAACAGTTTCTTTTTCTCGCGTCGAACGTTAATTGTTAACGGCGTGCTACTTCATCGGCCGAGTAATCTTTTTACCGACGGTCCGATGCACTGCCTCTTTCTCTCTCTCTCTCTCTCTCTTCCTGCGAGAACGTCTCTGGAGAACCTTGGCTAAGCGGCCGCTGGCCCTATCCAGCAGCCGTGCCTCACCCTTCAAAGGACCCTGGTCCATTAGCTTTTAACGCTGACGCAAGCTTCCCCTGTAATCCCGGCCGGTCTCGTCCCAACCGAGACCCGTTCAACGCGTCCTCGGCCCACGATCCTCTGTCAGCTTTCGGCGATCGAGGGCACGCGCTCGCAGCCCCCCGCCCTCTTTCTCCCTCTCCGTGGATTCCGCTGTTGCGCCAGAGGATTACAGTTTATTTATTGATTTATTTATCCTCTCTGGAATTCGGCAGAGTGCTCGAACGGCGCCGAATGAATATTTATCCGAAAAATAATCATTCGGATATATATTTCCTTTGGTCGTGTATTTCCTCCGGATAATGATTATTCATTACTCTGTTAGCAGTGACTCGGTCTGTTTGTTCGAACGCTTTGTTCCAGCGAATTCTTCAAATGATGATGCGGATGATTATTATCGTTGTTTTAAATTTCGTGCGTGTTCTCGTGTGCGTATGGACATGTCGCAATTGGGAAAAATGTTTATCGTAAAGGCCACTATGAGAGATTGAACGTAACATAATGCAGTTGTAATAACCAGATTCTTATCTGAATACGTTATAGTTGTTCCGATAAATACTCGCTCGATTGGACATTTATTCGACGATGGCGAATAAAACTTATTCCTTCAAACTTATCCGTCGTCCGGATAAAATTTTCTCCGGCACTGAAAATTTCTGACTGCTCTACGAGTTGGGGCTGCGATCGATCAGAGCAAAGCGTAGAAATACACTGTATTGTTTTATAAGCAAATAAATAGAAGCATTTACGTTGAAACAGAGATCAGTTCTCGTCGACGTTTCCATTGTTCACCACAGCCCCGCAGTCCAAGTAGCAGAGCATGTATGAAACAACAACAGTAATCTATTCCATTGCAGTAAGAATTCTACTATGAGAAAAAGAATTTGTCAGTAGACACAATAGTATTTACAGAAACTTTGTGATCGTTTAATCAGTTTTATATAATTCTATAATTTTAATTTTATATATAGCATAATGTAATATATAGCAGAGCTAGAGCTAACTGGCGACGCTTGCCCCCACTTTCCTTACCCCCTCCACTGGATTGATCTCTCCGCTATATTGAAATTTCCTCGCCGTGCGTTCTCCCCACTCTGTTGATTTCCCTGCCAAGCAAGTAGAGAGGTGCAGTGGAGGGGATAGCGCTAGCGATCAGGAGTGGGGGTAAGGGCCCGCGAGCCGCCAGGTAGCCTGCTCTGATATATACTATAATACGATATAATTTTGTTAGATATTTAATTCTACAAAAAAAAAAAGATTCTTTTTCCTTTGCAGACACTGTAATTACAAATAAAGAACTGTCTGCAAGCGTTTGCGACACGTTCGTACAGAACGTACAGATACAGATTGTTCTCTCTGCGAGAAAGATGGCTCACGCGGAGCGAATCAGCGCGGCGAGCTGAAACTT
>KQ435848.1:355570-367364 GCA_001276565.1 Melipona quadrifasciata
TTATATAATATATAAATTTATTTATATGAAATTGAAATTTTCTCTGCGCAATGATACCTCAAAATTCGCTATTTTTCTTTTTTAAACTTTGAACGATTACGATTAATTAACAAAATGTTACGGCTTCTTGAATGTTGTGCCGATAAAATGATTGAAAAAAAAAAAAGAATCAAGTTTTAAGTTGATCGTTATAAATGTCAACTTTCAAAACGATGAGCTACAAAAAGACAAATTTTTTAACGTTTCTATTGAAACGTAAGTTTCACGGTTGAAAGTGAGATCGTTGTACGATCTTCTTCTTTTTTCTTTTCTATTTTCGAAACTGTGCCAGTTTTAATTTTCAAATTTTCATTATCGTCGACACAGTTACGCAACAACATCTCTGTAATAACTTATATAGACATTGCTTTCAAATCTCCACTATCCACAAATAGACGAGCTTCTCTCGCGAGGGATCAAAGCTTCTCACCCCGATGGTTCGCGCGGAGATAATCTTCGGTTCCATCATCGCCGGGGCTTTTTAACGCCAGCTGGAGAGATCACGGCGAGGCAACGGACGATTCCGCTATATATCGAAACCGAAGTCGACGCGAATCGCGTGGCTTTATCCGGATGGTTTCGCGGCTGTGGCAGTTTGCTTTTTCCGCGTCTCTTCTTCCACAGCTTCGCTCCCCGCCTTCTTCGACCCCCGCGTTCGGGCGAGCAAACATCGTTCCGCGAGAACAACATTCAACCAGTGGTCGTAGCTGCGAACACAAACTCTGTCTTCGTCTCTCTCTCTCTCTCTCTCTCTCTCTCTCTCTCTCTCTCTCTATACTTTCCCTTCGCGCTCCTTTCCATTCCTTTATCACTCCCCGGTGAATCAATATCGCGAGGGGAAAATCCGAAATAACGGAACGAACGAACGGATGATTACTTTCGAATGATCGCGGACGCGTGGCTTTATTAACGCATCGACTTCCATGAATGAGAAGTAATTCCACGAGGGAACGCATTAAAAAACTGTCAGCGTTGAAGCCTCGGTTTTCCATCGCGAACAGGTGGCTGCGGATCTACTTCGTTCCCAGCGGAGATTGTCTTATCGGGTCCGATGGCCTCTCTGTCGACGAGAGAGTTGGGTATTAATCGATTGAAACTCTCAGTTCGATTGGCTGATTGGCGTTCACGATTAACAGACATCGGTCGTCGAAAAAGTCTGCGATGTAGAAAGCTAGTCGTCATTGAAAAATCGGTAATTGTTTTGATCGATGAATGAAATTAGTCGTCAGTCGCTGATTAAAGGAAACTAATTGTCACTTAATTAATTGTCAATCGTTGATTAAAGGGAATTGATCGTTGAAAAATCGGTAATTGATTCGATCGACGAATAAAATTAATTATCGATCGTTAATTAAAGGAAATTAATCGTCAGTCGTTGATTAAAGGAAATTAATCGTCGAGAAATCGAGGATTGATCTGATAGATTAATAGAATTAATTGTCAATCGTTGATTAAAGGAAATCAGTCGTCGAAAGATCGGCGATAAATAAAATTAATTGTCAATCAACTAAATGTCAGTCGTTGATTAAAGGGAATTAATCACTGAAAAACCGGTAATTGATTCGATCGACGAACAAAATTAATTATCGATCGTTAATTAAAGGAAATTAATCGTCAATCGTTGATTAAAGGAAATTAATCGTCGAGAAATCGAGGATTGATGTGATAGATTAATAGAATTAATTGTCAATCGTTGATTAAAGGAAATCAGTCGTCGAAAGATCGGCGATAAATAAAATTAATTGTCAATCAACTAATTGTCAGTCGTTGATTAAAGGGAATTGATCGTCGAGGATTTAGTCGATTAATAGAATTAATCATCAGTCGTTTTAAAGAATATTCCTGGTTTATTACTGTCGACTGTGTCTAGCTGCAAGCCTGATTGACTTATTTCGAACTTTTTCGAAAATTAAAAAAATTTTGTTTCGTTACATTAAATTACATTAATATTATCTCACTGTTCACGGATTCACAGAGGACTCTATCATCTCTCCATATATTACTGCAAGATGCAAGTCTTCACCCACGAACAAGAGAACTTGATCGTTAATAACAAATGACAACTGAGGTAAGAATTTAGTCCTTAAAGGATTAGAAGGCATTTTACGTTACAATTAACGAAAGTGGAAATTTAATTGTTATTTACGATGAGCGACCAAAGTCACTCAAATATGTAATCATTAATTGCGATTAAAGATTATTGGAAGGATTAGGATCGCAGAAATTACTGAAAAGAGGATTATTGAATTTCTGATTCCATCAGAATCCAGATTTCTCCGTTTGAACAGTTCCTCCATTATTATAATTACAATCAATAAGTATAATTGTTGTATAATTCAAAAATGCAAAATTATTCGAGGTATAACGTCCCTTGCGGTATTTAGAATTAATTCTCTACCCGGAGGACACTTCCGGGTTCTTAATTATCTGCTCGAAAAGTCCGATCACCGTTCGTTTCACGATTTAACCCTCTCAGTCGAGAGAGTCACTTACGTCCGCAGTGTATTTAACTTCGATTTCCACCCATTCCTACGCTTTATACGATAAACGTATCTTCCGCTCTTCGTTTGTCCGATAAACTAAAATTTCGAGCGAGAAAGGGAAGAAAAAGAAAGGAAGAAGAAAAACGTTCAAGCAAGGAGAAAGCCGCGGACGCGTCTGCGAGACACGATTCTCGGATAAAAGTTGACCGGGTGGTGCGCGCGCGGGGCGGGTGTGTATCGGTGGCGTGTAACTCGCAAGGAGACTCGCGAGACCATGAAGCGCGACAGGTCGATAAATCAGGAAGAAAGGAGTAGGAGCGGAGGGACGCGGGGGGCGAGACAGGGGAAGAGTTAGCGAACTGTCTTTCGTATAAATAAAGCGTTGGCTTAACACGAAGCGAGACACTGTCGAAAATTTATCTGCGACCAAAAGAGAGAGAGAGAGAGAGAGAGAGAGAGAGAGAGAGAGAGAGAGAGAGAAGGAGGAAGGGATTTCTCACCCCTCTCTCGCCCCGTGGAGCTTTGTTCGCCGCGGCGCGCGTTCTCTCATCTTTCTCGCGTTTGTCCCTGTATCGATGCGCATCGTTTGATCCGATTTGCGGAGAAGCAGGCGAGAAATAGTCGCGATAAATCCGGCGAACTTGGCACGAAATCGCGATCCCTTCTCGAGACAGCAGCGCGTCTGAAATTTTTGGGGGGGGAGTTATTCGCGGGAATCGTGGCTCGTCGCTTCGCTCGTTGGCCGGTATCGATCGGCTCCCCCGAATAAAAACATTCCGCCTGGACACGGGTTGTTTGCGTTAAATTCGAACGTTTGTTGCCCTCCGCCGCGTTTCAAATTAAGTTACGCCAAATATTGGGCAACAATGATTGCAACGACGATTATTAATACAAACTGCGGGCGCGGCAAACTGTTCGGCCGTGTTCGATTGTGGCAGAGACAAGCGGGAGAGGAAAGCGAAAGAGGAGGACTGGGAGGACTCGGGAAGATTTAAACGTCCGGAGAGTGCTTGTTTTTAAAATCTCCGTGAAACCTCGTACGCGTATCCGTGTATCGTTAATTGCGCGCGAATCAATTAAAAATACGAGCGAGGAAATATGATATAATGACCGTGCCGGCGCTGAATGCACAAACGATTTCAAGAGAGAGAGAGAGAGAAAGAGAGAGAGCTATTCCGATAATATTATTTCCGAGTAATTATTCCAGCACGGCGCGATTCGTTATCCACGTTTGCCTCTTTGGTAAAAAATTTCAAACGCGACGTCGCGAGCGCGAGCGATTCGTCGTTTTATTCGGCGCACAATCGTTGCGCCAGCGCCTGACAAAGCTCTATCGGGTGTATCAAGAGGGAGCAAACGGAGAGGGTGAAAAGTCGGAGGAAATACAGTGGATCAAGGTTGGATTTCCTGGCCAGTAATCAAACGTGACGTTCACGGCTCGTCGATAAGGAGGGATTCCTTAAGGCCTCTACACACGTTGAGACGACACACGCATCGACTTTTGTATCACAGCCAGTTTGCCTCCGCACTACTATCGATTTTTCAATTTTTCGTGCGATGCCAAATTTCGTTGAAACACGTGTTTTAAAATGTCGGATCATCTTCCAGTTTCGACATTACTGTCAATAATTGGCGATACGTTAATTATGAAAAATAAGGAATTGAATGCTAACGAGAAATGAGTGAAAAGATGGTTAATCCAGAGGAAAACAGATTTTCCGTTGTTCAAAATTTCACGAACGCATAATCTCTGCCGACTTTTTTCTTCCCGTTTTCTGTCGGCTCTGCCAGTTTCTGTCCGGTTTGTGTTTCGTTTCCCTCGACATCGGTGACGAAAATGAAGGACGAGGGAATTCTCGTAGCTCAAAAAGTACGAAACGATTTACAGTACGCCGGCTCCTACGATTTTCCAATTTATAAGCCGCGAGCAATTTGTCCCGAACGCGTTGTTACCTCGTTATCCTCTCGACGTTAACAGGCTCGACTAACGAGCAGTTTCGTTTCCAATGATCGACAGACAGCTGCCTCTTCTCTTGGAAGATTCCTTTTATCGAGAATGTGGCATGTCTTTCATTCTCGTCAATGAGACATCTGAAGATTAGACTATTCTTGTGAGAATTTGCTTGTTTCGACGAGTAAAGGTCCGTAGTTTTCAAGCAATAGCAACGTGGTGGCATAATTTATCAATATATTTCTAACATATTATCACTGAAAGTGATTTTAGTGGGGGTGATCCAGAAAATCGGGCCTCTTCAGGTGCAACGGTAATGCAACGAAAATTAGCGATTGGTTGATTTGGGTCACGTGACTCGTGAGGGGGCGTGGCGTAGGCCTCGAGTAGGAGTGGCGTTGTCTGGTACCGAGCGATCGTGCCTGTAATTTGTTTTGTATTCAAATGTTTGCATGCAAATAAAATTTTATGGCAAAAAAGTCGTCTTCGTTTCCTAGTCAGAACAGTTGCTTCTGGGCCTTTCAGTGAGACGAATCGTACTGGGGTACAAGTCGTGCAGTTTTTTTATTCTGCAACAATGTTTTAATTTCTAATTACATTTATTAATGTTTGATCTTGACGGTTTGATTTCTTAATGTCTTTTAGTCCTAATGTTTTAATTTTTTCATATTTTTAACATCTCAACATCACCTATTTTATTTTATATCGTCACTCATCGATGACCGGCAGGTCTATGCATCGAACTATTCTGACTTTTGGAAGCAACTTCAGTCACAGTCAAAGTTCAAAGTAGCACCGGCAAACATTCTCGTAGACGAGCGACTCCGTTTTCCATCGAAACCGGTTGATCCACGGATCGAGGACTCTGCATTTTCATCCGAGTGACATCCGGCGGGATCAGCTTTCAATAGCGACGTTTTCAGAAAGCTCCTTCGGAAAGCTGCGCCCCGCCACGATCGGTCAACCTCGTATATACCTCGTCTCGTGCGAAAAACTCGCGACGAAATCACGGTCGGAGCTCTGTTTGCTCGGCAGTTGGCTTCCTTCTTCCTTCTGGGAGAAAAAGTAGCGACTCTCGAGGTGTCTTGGATCGAGCCACTCCCGATCCGGGATTTATCGCGGGACGATCGTCGTCAGCCGGCAGCAGCGGCGCTACGTGACACACATTCTTGCCGCTCCGTGTCCACGAAGCTCTAATTATAGCGCGCTAGCCTGAGAGCACTTCGACACCACCGATAAGAGAGATGAGGCAACGATAAAACTTGGCGTTATTGAATTTACGATTACGCTTCTCCCTCGCCCCGGTGATTCTTCATTCCGAATTTCTTCCAACTTTTTAATATCGTTAATGGAGCATTCCTTTCTCTCTCTCTCTCTCTTCCCGTGAATCTTCTTTCTTATTTTTGTTTCCAGTTGCCGCTCACAGCCGGCACCTCTTCCTCGAGTAACGCCAGTTTCCGGAATGGCGCAATTTAGCTACGAGCGAGCAAGCAAGCAAGCAAGCAAGCAAGCAAGCAAGCAAGCTGGTGTTCCCTCTATCGAGCTAACGATATTATGTCCTCTCCCTTTCGATGATTTCTTCAATGCCTCGCAGTAGATGAAACTTCTTTCGTTTATCGAGTTACGGTAGCTTCGTCCGTTTCGCACAAAGCGGCGACCCGGGTAAATGGAAATCGCGGGAACGCTTCTGTTCCATCCTGACGTTTCTTCGCGTTGCCTCGAACGTTTATGCATTTATTTAAATGCCGTTTGTTTGCTGTCGCTCGAGTCGCTCTCCTCGCGTTCGCGGAGGATCGATCGGAGGAACGACTCCTCCCCGACATCGAAGGAGATCAGTGATATCGATAGCGGCAACTCTGTTCCTCTGCCAGCTAATTGACCGCCTTGTTTCCCTCCGGGGTAACGAGTTTGACTTTGCCCGCGAAGAAAATTATTGTTTGCGATTATTGAACGCGAAATCACCTACCGCTCCCGTCGTTTGAACGTTCCAGCGAAAAAGGGGAGGTTTCGCGTGTCGTTAGACGATAATTATGATCGTGGCCGCGACGAAAGCACGTCTCTGTGACGAATTGCGAACGGGGTCGAGTATCGATCGTGGCTCTGCTCTTGGTGGTTCTTGTTGCCGGCGCGTGTACAAGCGAGAACTTGCCGAGGGGTCTGGAAGAAGAGATCGATCGAGAAAGAAGGCCGATCGCCCGTCGTTAAACGTAAAACCAACCTTCGTCTCGCGTTCTTGCATTCTTTAACTGCCTCGGAACCACGCTGAACATCCGATGAATTTGCAATTGGAAATTTTGAATAATTCCTCGGAAAACGTGCAGGCGAAAGAATGGTTCGTAATTTTATAGAGGCGAAAACAGTGTACTCCAGAAATATGTAAGCGGAAGCCATCATCTCGCGTTTTAAAGCTTTTTCATTTTTTTGCTTTTTACTTCAGATACCTCTGATGAAAACTCCATGCTTCAGTCGTCATCGGTTGAAATCATCTGCCCAGATTTTATTTCAGACGCTGCGTATTGATCTATAGTTTATGTAACATTTTGCGCCCAAAATGACGAGCCAACAAATTCCCAAACGTGTTAACGAAGTTTGACCTGGTTGAGATCTGGAGCATCCCGTATATTTAAGGCCAAACTCAATTAAACTAAGCCAGATTGATTCTGTTGCTCACTGTCTACTCGCAAGTTCTCTGCGCTGCTCTTCCCCACTCGACGAGATCAGATCTACACTGTCTACTCCGCTCAACAACCAAATCCACACTATCTGTTCCACTCAGTGACCGAATTTACATCGTCTATTCCACTCAACGATCAAACCCACACTGTCTACTCCAAACGACCAAATATCCACACTGTTCGCGAGATGCACCCTCGTTCCCATTCGTTCCCTTACTTTCTCTCTCTCTCTCTCTCTCTCTCACATTCGCACCCTTGATATTATATTGTTTTACGAGTACTTTACTGTGTATGGCCTTGTGACGTTTGCAGGCCATCCGGGAGTCCGGGAGTCGCCCCAAGGTTGCAAACTTGACCTGAAACTTGAACTAGGTTTTAGCAACTCGTGCAATTGTAACTTCGATTTCGACTCGATAACCTTCAATTCGCTAGATTAATCCTTTGAGTTCGTCTGTCGCGCTGGAGGTGACGATACAAACTTACTGCGAAACTCTGCTTTTGCAAACTTATTAAAAAATAAATTATACAATAATAATAATAACAAGAGATGTTGAATTTTGTCGTATTAGGTTGGGTTTTATTAGGTTGGTGAACAAAAAGTGACTGCGTTCGTTTTTGTTTTGCATGCAAATAAAAGCCGAACTTTTCATGCGGAACGAAAACTTTATTAGTTTTTAAACAATGCGTTGACAATATGTTCACTGTTCTGTTCGATTATTCTTTCACGCGTTTAAAAAGAGTTTTCTCGCCTTTTTTTGACGAAATTTAGCAAACACAGCAGTGAAATTTATTAAATTTAGCAATTTTGATTATATACTGCCGCATTTCGAAGGCTTCCTCACCGTCACACGTCAGACAATTTTTCTTCCCTCCTTTTTAACAGGAAAATACTACGAGAATGTCTCCTTTTTAAAATCCGGACGCCGAACAAACAATCGTTCGACGAATTCGTGCTTCGTCGCAATGAGTCTATCCAAGTTCAAAATGAAGTCAGTATTAAAAATACAAATTAAAAGGAGAAAAGTTTCATTTGTTAGAAGAAAAAAAAACCGATTAATCGAGCCAACAATTTATCTGTGAAATGGGTACAAGTGGATGCGCGACAACGTTGAAAACAGATCGAGTTCAAAGGGTTAGGAGAACCCTTGCGCTCCTTGCCCTGGGAATTTAAGATCGAAAACCCTTAACCGAGCCTCCCAGTGTCTCGATGATTCGCCCTGCTTCTCGTCGAAGAGAGGATTATTACGTTTCCGGTGTATTTGCTTTTCGAAGCCGGCACGAGATACACGTAGATGTATCTCTCTCCTCTGGAGAGTGCTCGGTAAGAAAAGTTACCAAGAGGAGCGTTGTACGGTTATTCGTGGGAACCGCGGCGGTGTTCTTCAACCCCCTCTGACGCACCCGAGGGCGCATCTGTTTCTCCCGTCGATCACTATCACCGGCCTCTGCCTCTCTCTCTTATTCTCGATACACGCGCACTACCCGAGCAGTGATTCTTTATTCCTTTGCATTTTTGACATTATGCGCGAGGGCTGCGAAAGAGGGAGGAGTTTCTCTTCACTTCGCAAAGACGGCTTAAGGGGTTGGAAGTTGCAAGAGCGGGGCAACTTTTCTCGGCCGACGAGGTGGGAGGCAGGAGGACGACGACAAATGTTGGGATTATAAAGAGACACGTTCATAATTGAATTTTAGGTAAACAGGATTCTTGTTAAGTCCTCTGCGTCCCTTGAAGTTCACGCCTCGCCGGATCTCGCGTGAAGTTCGCTCGAGGCGAAACTAACGGAACAACCGATGTTAATTAACCTCTGTATCTCGTCTGTGAAATATTTAAAAACAGATTAGAAAGAAGGAAAGAAAGGGATGGATCGTTAATTCTTGGCTTGTTAAAAATGTACGAGACGAGTGGCTGTTTATTGTCAAACGAGTCGTCCATGTCCCTCGAAGTTAACACTGAGAGATCTCGCGTGAAGCTCGCGTCACACGTCCCGTCACCCACTACTTCCTAAAATTCCCCGAAAACTGTGACAAAGACTTGTAGGAGAATGTGACCCAAAAAGTAAAAAAGGCAGTCAGTATTTAATCTTCAAATTTGTGTGTTCACTCCGACCCTTCAGGTCGTAATACTTTGATAATTTCCTACGCGTAAATTTTGATTTTAGTCATTAAATTCGTCGTTAAAAAACACTAATTTCATCAATTTACACAAAAAAATTATCTTTGAAAGTTTCTGAGATGTTTGACGAAATATGTTCTACGACCTCAACTTTGAGGTTAGTTTTCACCCCTTTAACCTCTTGCCACGTACGTTGAGAATTTTTTGCTCCAAAATTGCAATATTTTCTCAATTCTAAGTATATTTAATAATTTCTCAATCATTTCTAGTCATACCATACCGACGAGTTCAAAAAGAAAGCGACGAATTATTGTATACGGTTTGGTCACTCGTTATGGTCCGCAATCAGTTGCCAGCGCAAGGGGTTAACATCGATGATTGCGCGATAAAAACAAAACTAACAATTGTTAGTCAAGGAGTTAATTATTTTCTTTCCACCAGTCGATACTTAGTCACTTTATAACTTATTATAGAGTCAGATCTACCTCTTCTACTGTAGCGATCCTCTACTAAGCAAGTGGAGGGGGAAGCTCTAGCGATCAGGAAAGTGGGGGCAAAAGCTCGCGGGCCGCCAGTTAGCCCGCTCTAACTTGGAGACACACTCTCTGGCGATCTAGTTCGACCAAACTGTTCCAGTTCGTCGAATTGTCGCGCATTTATTTTTTGTCAATTCAACGAGGCTCCCACCGTAAAGGGCACTCGGTCGATCGAAGCGAAACTAAACGGAACGACCGACCGAACTTAATTAGCCTCTGCGTTTTCGTCTGTGAAATACTCAAGAATTTCAGATTAAACAGAAGGACTCTTCGATTTCCCTCGTCGGAGGAAAGAAGCTGGTGGATTCATTGACTCTTGGCTCGTTAAAAGACGAGCGAGGGATGAGTGGCTGTTTATTTTGCCGAGAGAACCGTGTCCCGTTTCGGGGCTAAACTAATATCTCGTAGCACTTTTGAGCTCCTCCCGCGGGACGAAGTTCTCTCGCATAACTCAAGGGGGGAAAAGATAGTCCGGTTCGGTAGTTCGCGTCGACGGAACTCGCTCTGTGCATGTATGTATGTATGTGTTTGTGTGTGTGTGTGTGTGTGTCTGTCATTTTTCTCGTCGAGCGTTCTCCTCCGCTCGAAATGAATTTTCCTTTGTACCGCGGCAAACCGCCGATTTTTCCATGCATGTCCGTGTACGTGTGTGTTCTTTTTCTTCTTTCACGACTCGCTCGTTCCCTCCTTCCAAGAACAAGCAATCATTCGCCAGAGAGGATGGCTATTAAAACGTTTTTATTCGGTTAGCCGAAACAAAGGCTCGCTTATTTACCTTGGCCCGGCAAGCGGAGGTGAGGAGGAGGGCGAAGTAGATGTTGACTTTTATGGATTTCCCAGGAGCGGGCTCCTGAAAACGAGACTGCACCCGCGTTCATCAAAACTTGAATGCGTTCTTTTCTTCCGGAAGCACGGCGCCGAGCACGGCGGCCGGGGCAGCAATGAATAATGCACTTATTTTAATCATGCGTGTTGCTGGCCCGGCAAATGTTTCCCGTTTCCCTCGCAGCTTGGAATACGCGAACGTTGCTTGTTCGTCGAGAGAGCCTAAAATAACGAGGGAAAGTGTACTTAAAAAAGAAAGGAAGAAACAAAAGGCGTAGAAGAACAAAGGGAATTCGCGAAAAACGATGCGATGAAAAACAGCGAATGCGTTCTCCTCTCCGAGAAAGAACACGAAGCAGAAGTGAAAGAAAAAGTAAAAGAAGAAGAAGAAGAAGAAGAAGAAGAAGGAAACAGTAAGCCCGAGGAGAAGATATAAAAGGAAGGGGAAAAGAAGGCGGCAGGGGGGGGGGAAGCGGAGCAAGAGTTGAGGAGCAGAACGAGCAGAAAGAAAAGAGCGTTTCCCCCGGTTGGAAACTTTATCTCCTGGAAAGTTCCGAGTCACTAGAAAAGTAATTTCGGTGGACGATACGTACTCGCGCGTACGATACACGGCGTCTCGGTGGTTTGCACGGGACGGATCTCTCTCCCCGAAGTAGTAACTGCAACTGCGCGCGAATGTAAAAAAGAGTGCCGTTCGGCGAGCGCGTTGCGTCGCTCGATGCTCTCGTGAGGTGGGGTTGCAAGAGGCTTAACGCTTCCTCGGTCTTCTTTCGGAGAGACGAGGCGAGCTTAACGGCGAGGATCTCGCCGCGGATTCGCTTTTCTCTCGCGAGGAGGGGAAAAACAAGGGATACCGACCTATCTGTCTTTCGCCTTGGTTCGTGATTAAAGTGCTTAATTAATGCGCCGGTGGTTGGATGTTTCAAACATCGTGTAAATAAACCACAGTTTTTTCTTTCCCTCCGTACGTACAATTTGCAAGTTAGAATTCAGTCGCAGAAACGACGGATAAATAAATAAATAATAAAGAGAGGAAGTCACGGAACGATGATACGACGTCTTTTTGATTCGTGCGCTCACGGCACTCTCGCAGGGGACGGGGGATATGAAAATTCTTCAAAGGCGGCCGCCATTATTAATCCCGAGTACGAGGCGCAGAGGAGAAGAGCACG
>KQ435848.1:407234-420274 GCA_001276565.1 Melipona quadrifasciata
CTTCAAATCTTTTGCATCTACCCGAGAAGTACACGCCTCGTGCCATTTCATTTACATCAGCAGTTCCCAATCTTTTTTTGGCTGTTTGAGCACATCTGAGCATCTCTAAAGTCCTGTCGCCCCACCCCTGTGACTGTGTAATTCTTATTATTCAAAAAGTGAACTTTTGACTTTTGTGGAGGAAGCCTAAGAGGCCATTAACCTCAAGCTCTAAAGATATCGTGACATCCGTGAAAGAAAAAAAATTAGAAAGTTAAATTCTCATCCGAGGAAATATAAACAATTCGCCGTTAATTACTCATTTTTTAATTTCCTTTCCTTGGAAAATCAAATTACCCCCTCTGGGAAGGGCATGGGCTATGTTGGGAACTGTTCGTGCCGTTTGTGGAAATACAGGGCAAATTCTCGAAGTTTTTGAATAAATCGAGTTTGAAGATTTACCTCGAGCGTGCTTGAATTCAGCTAATTCCGGACGCGTCAGAAAAGGAATAATTAGCAGCGCGAAAATAAGTAGAAAAGAATTTTCTACGAAACTTACTTAAGAAAAAAAAAAAAAATAAAAATGAAAAATGACGCCTTAAAATTTTATTTTTCGCTTATTTTTACTCGTGTTCAGTTAAGTAAATAAGAAAATTAACCAAGCGTAATCGGTGAATTTTCAAACTTGAAAACAAAAAGACTTTTCACCTTCTATTCGGTTATACATCGACAACGATTTGGAATTACGATGAAAGATATTACCAAAATATTACCAGAGCCAGTAAACTTTGTAAACAAAAATATTTCATAATTTTAAATATTTAAAAATATTTGAAAATGTTTAAAATTGCGAAATATTTGAAATTACAACAGCGGGGCGATTCTACAACGTGTAATTTGTCCCCAGATCGTATTTGCTCCCGTTGCACAGAATTCTCTCTTCCAGAGGGAAGAGATCCGGCTGCTCCGTTTGTGTCCGACCGCAAGAACTTCGAGTAAGTAAATCACAGCCACGTGGATCGCGGTGCACGCGGATTACTCGCGATTAGAATTTACGTATACACGGGCACCGAGTGGGGATCGGATGTCCTGCCACGATCCTTTGATCTTGGAACCAATTCCGGGGCGTTCGCCGCATCGCTGTAATCATCGGGAGCACGTCGTAAGCTGTTTGTCGCACGGCGTACCACGGGCGGAACACGACTCCGGAGATTCCTTAATTACCAGACTCGCGTGCGGCGAAATTCCTGCAATAAGAGAACTTTTCCGCAATGCAAAAATCGAGATTCCAGTCTATTCGTAATTTGCGTTTGAATAGAAAAGTTTTCATAAACTGGGTCCTCAAGAAAATGTATTGACACTTGGAGAAATTCGTAAAAAATGTGATTCTTTTAATGTATTGTTTAAACAAAATGGTATATATCGTCAAATTCGTCGTTAGAACACATCAATTTCGTCGATTTACATGAAAACTGTATTTTCGATCATTTCCCGACAGAGATATTCGACTTGACAACTTCGATGGGGGCGATGACAAAGAAAAATATTAAGTTCTCTCTGTAACTCTCTCAACTCGCTACTTTCTACTGGCAATCTTACCTTTCAAACCTCTGTTTTCACTTCGCACACTCACACGCATAATCGTACGTTCGTATTTTACGTTAGAGCTGGCTAACTGGCGGCCCGCGGGCGCTTTCCCCCTCCACTGCACCGATCTCTCATCGACATTTGCAGTGGAGGGGGAAAGCGCTCAGGAAAGTGGAGGGGGAAAGCGCCCGCGGAGCGCCAGTTAGCCGACTCTGTTTTACGCCTTGACACGTTCGCGGATGTGAATGCTATAGCATTCATTTTCGTGGTGACGCAATATGACACGAATTTGATCCGTATCGACGTGGATGCTGTAGCATTAATTGTACGTAGCTATTAAAATGTGATATTCTGAGCACTCGGACAAAATGTGACACAATTAGTTTAAAATTGAAAATAAATAACTCGTCTTTTTTGCAGCTCGATAAAATTTTTACCGTCCACGAACGTGTTAAGATTAGGGCCGCTAGACAAATTCTGAACAATTTAAAACAATCGCCAACTTTTCGACGAATCTCCACGGGGAGGGAATTTATTCTCGCGTGACCAGCGTTTGCTGTCCAGTTGTTTTCCACGAAGCGAGGCGACACATTGGTCACACGAACGATCGTGCTAACCAGATCGAACACTGGTGTTCTCGGCGGTGGCGCATTTTTCTTGAAAATGCCCAGCAATTTACACACGGCAGCGCGTCGTCGTCTTTGCCGTCCTATTTTTGCTCTGTTCCCACCGAGGCGGAAGCTTGTGTTTCGACACATTCGTCCGTCCCCTTCCATTTACCCAGCAGACGTAAATACGGTGGAAACGAGCGGCGCGATGAGGGATGGCTGACACTTTGATGAAACCGCCTCGCTACAGCGGGCCGGTCGTTACTTTTATTTCGCCCCTTCGCTCCTTCGCCCCTTGCTCCCGCGATTTTTCCTGTTTTCTTTTCCTCGACGTTCGAAAACATCCACGCTGCCCGGACGATGATTCATCCCTCCGCGAGAACACGCCGCGCAGGATCGCGAAAGTATCTCGAACGTAGTGTCACAGTGGTATAGGGTGGCCATTAAAAAACTAAAGGGTTTGAAACAGTCAAAAAAGAGAAAAATTTTAATTCATAAAAATTCACACATAATACTAGAAGAAGAACCACTAATTATATTTCCAAACGAAATAATAAAAAATTAAAAAAACATGTGTTTGTAAAAGTTATTTTTGTTTTATATCGTTCGGTCTTTCAGCGACCACCCTGTATTTCGGTGGCCATTCTACGAAAGGTGATTACTCCAAAGAAGAAAAAAAAAAGAAAGGAAAAAACCACTTTACCAAGAAACAATCACTTAATCAGGAAGTGTATTTTTGATTATTTATTGTGAAAGAAGCGTAATTGTTTCGTTATCGGGGCTTTGTTCGCTATAATGCGATTCGTTATAAAAAGTTAATGAAAAAAATGACCATATACCAGTTATTGATCTCAGGTTAGGCGAAAGATACTTTTCTCGTTGTCGCAATTTAAAGAAGATATTTAAATTTTTGATCTCACACGAATGGGTCACTTTGTATGTTACACGAGTTTCAGATTGATATGTAATTGCAAGGGACGTGTCTCGTTACGATGGCAATGAGTTCTCGAAACGATTCGTATTTGTACAAAGGACGTAGAAAGCTTCTCGCGGCGACTGTTCAAATAATAATCCGCCAGCGAGTGTACGCACGCACGTCCGCCTCGAGCAGGTGTTTTTTTCGTCCTTCGCCCGCGGACGTTAAAAATGCAAGTCGATTTCGCTTGGCGGCTGCGAAGAAATCGCGAGGATATTTCCAATCCCTGCGAAATAACGTGGATCGGGTCGGCTACCCGAAACAAATGGAGAGACCGGCCGCGATGATCGATCGGCCAGTAACTTTCCGAGTTTCAAAGTCGGGCCGGATTGATTTAAGTTTGCTCCCAGGGCTGGCGATTGAATCCTGGGGTGATCGTGCGTCGACGAGATCGGGATTTATTAGCGACCGGGCTCTGGCTCCATTTCCTTGCGCGCGATACACGGAAACGCTTCCCCTTTAACTCTGCGGGAGTACCCAAAGTGATCGAAGTGGCCAATTTATTATGGCTCTCCATGGAAATTTCATGTACTCGTGACACGAGGTGTGTTTATACGCTTGTAACTCATGTATTATATTTATAATTTCTAGCAGAAATGTTGTACATTTGTTAACGGTGTTTGCAATTTTGTTTATAATTCGCGTGTGGTAGAAAATTTGTGTATCTGTAATTTATATTTTGTGAAATTTATGTGTATATAATTTACGTTAACTTTTTATATAATTTTGCATAATTTGTAGCCAATTTACTTTATAACTTTATAATTATATAATAAATTGATTATAAATATATAACTGTGATATAAATATAAAAGTAAAATTGACTACAATAAATTATCTGCACAAGTACATATACTAACTGTACATTAAACTATATACTCTTCATTTATAATTTATACATTTACAACTTTACTGGAACGAAATTTACGTAAGTAGAAGCTTGTGTTCTTTATTATGTTGCAAATTTTTTTCTGCATCTTGCGTCTTGATTCCTCTTCCTCGTTAGAAAATTCTATACGTATTTCAACGTAATGTATATAATTTTATACGTCGTGTCGGTAGTTCCAGTGTTAATTTTGGCGAAATTTTATTTTGTATTATTTTACTTCATTTTATTTATTCGACATGGGCGAACGAGAAGTGATTTCTTAAGTTAAGAAAGAGATGTCGAACAAAATTTTTTGGATCGAAGCTTTGAGCTTGAAAACTTATGTAGCTCTGACAGCTATCTTCTTCGATTAAATTATTATTTTCATTTGATATTTTCATTGACTCTTTTTTCTCATCACACACAGTGTCACTTAATTAATTCCTTGATATCGTCAAAAAATGCTACGTACAATATTTTCGACTACATTTCACTATAATTTTACTATTAAATTTTAATCTATTATTTCACTATACTATTATTACTATTATTTTATTTGATTTCTAACTCTTTTCGTCATGTAGCTATTGTCATATAAAGAAACTGCGAACGAAACGTGTAAAGAAGATCGTATAACTGTGAATAAAGTGCGTAAAAAGAAAAGAAATCTAGAAAGTGTAACTACGAATCCGCGTGAAACGAGACTCGTCTCGATCAAAAAACACTAAATTCCAAACTCAAGATGAGGTTGGCGATAAAACTCCGCAATAAAATACCTGAACCGTTCTGTCAACGAGAGCAAGCAGAGTTTCCGAAAATCGGGATTGTCGCGAGTGGGAGAACTCGGGAAAACACTCTCGCGAAACAGCTCGGGTTGTTTAATCGGAGTTCGAATCAGAGACGAGTGGGCATAATTTGTGGTTCGAGTAACGCGAACGATGCCCGCGCCGCAAAACCGAAAACGTGATACTCGCCGCGCGGAGGCGCGTATTCGCGCGAACGAAACAATTAATTATTTTCGCGCGCGGTTGAAACCGGAGAATCGAATGTGAAAGGAAACTGCGGAAAGGAAACAATTTTCTGGAAATCTGACCGACGCCGGGAAATTGAAACGGGGACAAGCGCGGCCCGAATGAGAGAGAGAATAACGTGATATTTTCGTTGAAAGTTATCTCGCGCAAAATATTTGTGGCGAGTGTTTGAAATATTTTGTTTCGCCATGTTACGAGATATGTATTTGATACAGATACGCGTACGCGTATTTCCACGTGTCTCATCTCCTTTTTTTCGATGTTTCGCGATATCTTTGTGTTTCTTTTTTGATCTTTCCCAACAGGTAGTCTCGAACACTTTTTCCCCTTAAAATCGACACGGTTCTGAAACAGAGAACGTAGTTTCATGACACGTCTTGCAGCTTTGCAATTTATTTTAAATTTTTCCAACTTACTTCACTCTGTTTCAATTTACCGTGACTGGTATTCATTGTTTGTTTTATATTTTACCTTAATAGTAATGTTAAATTTAAAATTTATCAATAGTAATATTCAATATTTAATATTAACATTTAAAAACGTTCAGAATCTCGAACAGAATCTCTTTTCCCTGAAAATTACATTTCTGTTACACAATTCTATTAAACGCCTTAATTACTTGCGCTGGCAACTGATTGCGGACCATAACGAGTGACCGGACCGTATAGAATAATTCGTCGCTTTCTTTTTGAACTCGTCGGTATGATATGACTGGATATAAATGATTGAAAAGTAATAAATTTATTATTTGTTTTGCCTGGGTATATACTTAAATATACTTAAAACTGAGAAAATATTTTGGGACAAAAAATTCTTGACGTGGCACGTTATTCCAGCGCGAAAAGTTAAAGCTTCTAGACTCTACATGCATTTTCAAACTTGCCTCCAATTTATTTTAAATTCATCTAACTTATTTCACTCTGTCTCAATTTACCGCGATCGATGCAAGCAGTGACATTTAGAAATATAATACTCAGAATCGGTCGAAATTACAATTTTTCTGCTGTTAAATGTGGACTGCGACAGCTGAAATTGGTTACGATTCATTTGCATTTTACTCTCACACATTTTGCAGATTTTTTCATTTTCCCATATGTAAATCATATCTGTGAAAAGTACGAGTTAATTTGAATAGAATCTGATCTAATCCAACTAATCCAACTAATCCAACTAATAGGAACAATGACTATAGAAGTCACAGGAAGTTGTTCCTTCTCTTTTTTGATCGATGGAAAATGGCGTCGAAATCCTTTCTGTGACTTTTAATCATCCAGCGACGATATCGCCGAGATCGGGGCAAATCGAATTTGCGACGGCGTTTTCGTTTTCGGGCTCTGTAATTTCCGCGGCATTGTTCGGGCAGCGCGATCATCGCCATCGATCCCTCGGCTACGAAACATTTTGACGCCGGACAAGGGAGGTTGAGTTTCGCCTCTCTGATTTCCTCTCATTATTCGAAATAGCTCCTCCCCCCCTCCCCCCGGCTCATCTATCTTTCACGTCCGTTTAATTACAGCTGGGTATCTGATTTCTTATTTATAACGCACGGATATTAGAAACTTCGAGCGTGGCGCGCGCGGTTCCGCGTATCTGCGAGCGAGCGATGTGTTTTCCAATATTCACCGAATCACGACCTCGTTTTCTAATAATCGAACAACTTGCTGTCACGATGCTGCAATGAGAGAATTTGACGCTTCCAAATATTAATGTAGGTAAATAGTAATACTTGACACTCTAGTATAATTTTTCCACGTCTAGAACAACGCAACTATAGCAACGTAAGTGCACAACGTGTGTGTACCAATAGGAACATTTTCCAATGTAGAAAAAAATCTGAAAAATTTCATAATAGTGTCGGCCCTTGCGTACTTGCGAGAAAAATCAATATATAAGATACTTTACTTTTAATATACTTTTACTTTACACTCTTCTCTACAGTAGATTCTACGAGTGAAAATAAACAAAATCGTTCAAACAAACAAAAATATAAAATATATCACAAATGTGTAAAAAAAAAAAAATATCATACAAACGAATAAAAAATATTATGCTCAAAAATTCTTCGTCAAGGAACACTACGAAACGAAACACACCACAGGATTTTCACGTGTATATGAGAGAGTACGCGTTTAGGTATTGCGGTCATTGAACGCCACACATCGCAAGGAACATTTTCCATTTTCCTTAATAACGTACACATTCGCGCTGACGAACGTGACAAACTTTCGTGCCGAAGAATTTCTGTTCTCTGAAAATTTTGGAATTCTTGTGGGATTGTGCCGCTCAGTGACCCAACGAAGACGCGAGGAATGCGCTGGCCAACGCAACACGGTCACTCTCGATGGTGATCTGGCGATGAGCCATCGGCTGTCAAATTATCGGATAATTCCGCCCGCCTACTCGTTCCGGTCACGTTCGACAGTGTCTTTAAAGACTCTACACACGTTGAAACATGCGACGATGCATCCTACGTTTCATGAAACCTGCATCAGAGCCAGCTTGCCTCCACGCTGCCGATTCTTCAATTTTTTCGTGCGACGCCAACGAAAGCGAAGCGTTTAAAACACGTGTTTTAAAATGTCGGATCGTCTTCCAACTCCAATATTGCTATTGGTAATGGGAGGTTTATTATTACTTGAAAAAAATAGAAAGAAATGGGCAAGAGGATGGTTAATCCAGAGATTATAATATTAATTACAATTGGAAAACAGATTTTCCAATTCTGTGTTATCAAAAGAGCTAAAGACAAATGAACCGTGTGATGTAAAATTCGCCAAAAGGATTGAACAAAAGAAATGAATAATACAGTCGTGGGGAGATGCAGTTAGTGCAGAGGAAAGATTATCTACAACAAACTGAAAGATATAAGCTATATAACCTGTCTCTCTCATTGCGTTGGCCTGAATCGTTTGCCAGATATTGTCCCTAATTCGGAGCGTCAGCTGGATCCGGCCGCTGCATTCGGCGAGCAACCCGACGCGTGGAAGCGCGACGAGAGAAAGCACAGGCAGAGGACGAATATTTTTAATATAAATTTTCAATATCAAGACGATCGCGCATCGATGGGCGAAATTTAATTAAGCCGCGCCTTTCAGACTTTCACCTTTGACGACGACTTTCGCTGCCTGCAAGCCCGCTAAATTTAATTACTCCGATCTTTGAACTAATTTTCGTAAAAGGCTCGCCGTTTCGGAAATAGTCGTCGAATAAAGAGCACGTCTCGCACGCCGGCAGGGAAATTCACGAGACTGTAGACGCGTATTGTTTCTTTGTTGAGTGAGTCTCGTTGAGCATAAAGAGTCGAGTCGGGAACACGCGCTTCAGTGCCAAGGGGGTTTTTTAAAAAAACCCGTATTGGACGGTGTCGTGCGACGCGATAGCGCTTCCTTGATGCAACCTGGCGAAAAATGCCGAGCGACAGCGATAAAAGTAAATAAAGTAAAAATCTGCCTATGCAGATACGATTTGGGTTTAACTGAAAAGAAAGAAAAACTAGAACTGCTGACGAAAAAGTATAATATTCGTAGCAAAGAAATTATGAAAAGAAAGTAACACTAGAACTGCTGACGAAAAAGTATAATATTCGTAGCAAAGAAATTGAAGTGCTAGGCGCGAGATAAAGTTAATAATACAATAAAGAATTCAAGCTTCTGTTAATACATTTTATTAAAAATCACTCGAGTGTCGAAAAACACACCGAATCATAGTTATAGATATGTAAGATTTCCTTACAACAGAAAATTATGAATCAGTCATTTTGGCCACTTTGGTAGTTCTGGTGTTAAGAGAGGAAGCTTCAATGTGATTGACGACGCGCTATAATAGTAAATTTCCCGCACGAATTACTCGCTCACAGTAAAGAAAGCATGTCTATACACTACGTACTTAATACGAGTATCGTGGCCGCGACACTCTCAACGCAGTGGGGAAGATAGATGCAGTGGAGGGGATAGCGCTAGCGAGCAGGAGAGTGGGGGTAAGGACCGCCAGTTAGCCATCTCTGTTGCAAATTGAGCATAGCGACCAAACGCTGTGGCGCTATTCGACACGAAATTTGACCCTGCGAATCGACACTTCACTATTCGTTTAGCCGCTGTTAGTCCCAGAGGACACTTACAACATTCGTTCAGCCGGTGTAGGACGATATGGACCGACTATGACAAACTTGATTTATATACAATATAAAAAAATACACGTAAAAGAACTATAACTCACATAATATAAAAAAAAATACACTTACGAAACTAAAATTTACAAAAGACACTCGTGAAAATAAAATTGATATCGTACAAAAAAAGCAGACTTCAAAAGCTGTGATTTATATAACGTGACACTTTACTCTTTCGTGGTTTTATCTAAATTAACCATGCCTTAGCCAACATCGAAGAAATCTCTCCATAATCTAAGCATATACTATGTTTATATGGGATCGATACAGGGTTTACTTCAGATTCAATTTTTCACAGAAACGTAATAATAAAGCGAAGTAGAATCTCTATAGCGTTGAGTCATCTTGTGTCCATAAGTTTGTCAAACAACGGAGTACTCTCCACCTTTCCGAACGGAAAGGACGTGTCAAGAAACGTTCTAAGTATTCTTGAGGAGGTTCTGAGGATTCGAAGGAGGAGACACGCGTGTTCGTTGTCCTTGGCTTCGGCAGAGAAAGATTCCACATGATCCTCCATATGCTCACTTTGTTGTCCCCGCGTTCTCTCGGGATTTATGTCCTCCGTTCGCGAATAAATAATGCATGAATATCTTCCCAACGTTCTCTCTCCTTCTCTTCTTTTTTCCTCCTGCTCTCTGTCATCTAAAGAAATTCTGACGACGTTGCGAAAAGTGCTTGGCATTGCCCTTTTCGTCTGAACGAAACAACGTTTAAATAATTCTGCCAGCGAGCTTGGATCTTGTTTTCTTCCTCTTGCACGCCAGCTTTTCGTCTCGTTTGTTATCAACAGCGCACGAGTGAATAACTGATTAAACACAGTAATTAACCAGGCACGACGATTTAATTATCAGTTATTATTTCCCGCGGCCGGGCGTAAAAATTTCACGTTCGATCGTGAGCTTTCCTCGGTATCTCGATCCTCTCGCCAGCTCTTGGCTCGAAGTGATTGCCCGTTTCCGTTTCCTGCGAATTCGCTGCCCGCTCGTTAGGAACCAGCAATTCTTTCTCCCCACGTCGGGTAGAATTTCTCCGTTTATCCTAATTTGAGCTCGTTCCCCGGTTGTTTTACCACCGTAATTCGCTTTGCGAGCCGCAGTTTGTCCGCGGTCGATCCTCCGACACACGTTCTGACCAGGTGCCGTTTCGTTTGAATCTGTCGCGCGTGTCGGAAATTCGAAATGTCATTAATACCGTAACGAGACTCGTTTCTCGATCATCACGAGTTTGTACGAAGGTGGTACAAGTCACTTTGTTTTTTAACACTGAAAGTACCAAAGTGGTCAAAATGACCAATTGATAATTTTTGTTTGCGCATATTTCATAGATATGGAACGGAATTTAACAGAAATATTTTCGTTTAAATATTTTGTAGATGTGAAAATGCATAAATAAAAAGCTTGCGTACCTATTTGTTGTGTTACAAAGATTTTCTGCTTCTTTTGCTTCAATGTCTCTGATGGAAATTTTATGCTTTATCGGTTGTCGAAGGTTTGCGTTTTAATCGACGCCAACTTTCGAGGATCTACTTGCACTTGTATTTCTCTCGGCGTGAATAATTTCGAATCGACATTTTTCATTACCGTAAAGTGCGTCTTGCGTCACTCTCGAAATGAACGGTTCGTTAAAATTACCGACTCGTGTCAATTTCGTCCGACGTGTTTTACCGAAGCGGCGTTTGACAAACAGCGACGAATAAATTACACGGTAAACGTAATTTATATAACGTGTTTCGTACAAAGAATTTTTTTCGTTGTAATTAATATTCGCAAAATACGCAACTAACAACAGAATTCGTTAGTACGTTTCGAAACACAAGTACGAGTAATTCATACGACGCGTTTCGCGCAAAAGTTTATTCTACGAACGGAGTCATCGTCATCGATGGCAGTGATCGAGTCTTCGGACTCGATCTCGTTACGTTTGAAATTTTTAAAACAACCGTGATAAATTGGAAGCACACGAGGAAGCAAGCACATCGCGTCTTTATATTTTGCTGTGATAACAAGACGAACACCCGCGCGCGTAAAGGCTCCATTTCTATTTGCGAATAACTTTCCTGCGCTTTCTCTTCCCGCCGACAAATCCAAAGTGAAACATTCCGCCTTTTCATCCAGCGTCAGTTTGTAAAACAGTTTGCAAGGAGTATCTTGCCCGCTGAATTTCCAGCCAATCGCCATTTTTCATCACTGCGAGGTAATGCCATTTCCAGAATAAACAGCTCGCGTATGCGCTGGAAAATTCGTTTGGGAACAAGTTTCTGAGAATGTTTGCAACATTTTCAAACAACAGGATGCGGTTGTTTGAAAATGTTCGTGCCGTGTGCAATAGAAAACTCGTGCCGCGGTGAACGTTTGAAATTCAACCAGCGCAGTCATAATAGTCGCTTGTAGCAGTTTCGTTATATTGTGTGCTAATGAAATTTCAAAGTGTATTACGTGGCACGTACAACGCCCACGTAATATCTATTAAGCTTAATTCGAAATTTTACCAATATATATATATATATAATCAAGGTAAACCTGTCCCGTTACTGAAATTTCCAAATGTTCTATATAACACCATCTCTTATCCGAATTTTTATATTACAAGAACATCTTAATATCCAAACGTGACATCGCTCCTTGTACATGGGTTATAAAACACACAACTGTGATTTTGCATTTTCATCAACGTCCTTTCATATGGAGTAACTTTTACGTTAATTGAAAAACTTTGAACTCCAAGATCATTTGAAGATCGTATCGTACCACAAACGTTGTCTGAATGTATTGTAATAGAAAAAAATACGCTCTGAGATTTCCTACGCAAAAAGTGCCGCCAATGATCTTGAAAAAAGTATCGAAAGATGACATTTAAAAGTAGTGTCTTCCATCCGATCTGTCTCTTCGACGTCTGTCACTGACAAAGATGTTGCCCAAGTGGTCTGGTTTTCGCGAAACACCCGTGTTATTTGAGTTCGAACGAAAGACACATCGATCTTTTATCTTCCAGCAAATAATGATTTCTCAGTTAATATAGCGGACAATCAACGAATTTATTCGGCGAACATTTTTTTCCAAGGCAACTGAGAAACAGTTGTTCAGACAAGGCGAAAGTTTTCCACGAGCAACAGCGAGCAACTGTATTCTCGTCCGAGCTCTTCTACGAGACTGCTCTTTCTTACTTAGGTTCTGCCCGATCGTTCGTTTAACCCGGCAACGATCTGTACACCAAATTGCAGGAAATCGTTGCCAAGAATCCATCCTCCCCTCCTCCCCCCGTTACCTCGACGTTCCTCGTCCTTTTTCCTTTCTAATTGGCCCTCTCCTGGCTGTTCACAATACCAGGCGAGTCGTTCACCTTTGCCTCTTTTATCAGCGGTTAACGCGGTTCGTTAGCTCCGCTTTGATCGTTCGCTCGCCAATTTTCGGCGCTGCTCTTGATCGTCGCGTTTTTCCAAGCGAGGGAAAAGAACTCGCCCGTTGCGAAAGAGGCCGAAGAGAGGAGATCTCGCTGGAAATTTCGAACAGCACGCGAGGATAGAAGTCGCGTTCTTAGGGAGGAGATACCTGTCCTTAGCTTCGTGGCTCGTCGCGATCGAACTCGCGCCAGCTTCGATATTTTGGAAGCGTGCGAACGAGCTCGACGATATCGTAGACGAAACTTAGGCGTAAAGCTGCGCGGTGTACCTGGTCAGATTCCGTTGCGCGACGTCCGGAATAACGTTGCAAACCGTGGAAGACTAATTCCGTGGCTTGGGGTTGGTCGTTTCGCGAGTCTCTTAATCGTAACACTCTGAATGGCCAATGCCAACTGAATTCCGCTTCTGTTAGCATACGCTCGC
>KQ435848.1:442315-454127 GCA_001276565.1 Melipona quadrifasciata
GAAAGTTCTAGGAGCAACTGTTCTGACTGGAAGAGGAAATGAAGACGCCTTTTTTTGCCATAAAATTTTATTGATGTGGAAACATTTGAATCGATACAAAACAAATTACAGGCGCGATCGCTCAGTACCAGACAACGCCACTCCCACTCGAGGTCTACCCCACGCCCCCTCACGAATCACGTGACCCAAATTAACCAATCGCTAATTTTCGTTGCATGAGCGTTGCACCTGAGGCCTGATTTTCCGGATTACCCCCGCTAAAGTCACTTTCAGTGATGAAAAAGCTCGAGTCTATTTCTCGTTTGAAAATGAAACCAGATGGATCTTTCTCGACGAAGTTACACCAGCCAGAAATTATCGACAATTTTCCCGCTGTCGTCGTCGACAGTCACGCTCCTCGCTGTGGAATCTCTCTCCGTTTCTCGTCTCTCTCGTTTAACGGACTGAGTCGTCAGAACGTACTAGCGACTGGCTAGTGACATTCTTACGAAGGGTGGATCCGTATATATTCGTCGAGTATACGAGTTTCCCGGCAAATGGTGACTATTTACCGCAGCGCAGCGAAGGAAATTGAAGCGAGCACGAAGCAATGGAATTTCGCGGGGGGTTTAAATTTTTTATCCGTGGCTCTCTTACTTTTTCCGAGGATGAAATTCAAGGTAGCCTTTGTTTGACATTCCCGGATATTCGCGAACGACGTAACGAATGAAATGCGAGTGCTTTTTCGAGAGGAGTCGACGTTGCCGTCGCGGGGGAGGAAAAAAGGAGAAAAAGGGAGAGAATCGAAGCGAAAAACGCTCGAAAATATGTTCGAACACGTCGGTGAAAACCCTTTGGATAAACGGATCGTCGGTTTCTTTGCAATTTTCTTCTTTTTATATTTATGTTACGTTTTATGTTATATTTAGATGGCTTCGTACAAAATAGGTTGTTGCATGATATGAGACCAGAAACCAGTACAAAAAGCGGGGATTACGTTTGGAAACTATTATTGTTATGTGCTATAGGTAAAAGGGTTAATATTCGCCGGCATAAATCAAAAATGCGTGAGGGGGAGGGGGAAGCAGCAGCTTAGTAAACGCATACGTCGTACAGACACAAACAATTTTTCCAGGGCTATGCATGTACACCCTGTCAGCGGCATTTTGCACCCTGAGTAAAAGAGAGCCCCCTACAAACGAGATAATTTAGCTAGCCGTGTTTATGCTAATAAGTTCCTCGCCGGAGCTTTGAACCATCCGATGGTACGAGAAACTCGATATTTTCGCCATTACAACGGCAACGTAACTTAACGTCTCACGTAGCCAACCATAATTCGCCGTTACAGCGGGTTGCAGAACGCGAAACAAAAAAATAAAATTGACCGTTTATCTCTTTAATCAAGTGCACGCCGATATATTAATCTACTCTCTGGAGTCGGGAGATATTAATTTTGCAAAGTCCTTAATCCTTTGACTACTGTTGGCGCCTAAAGGCACTTAATACATTTGCGACGCTGTAGGCGCCTAAAGAACCAGATGTAAGTGAATGCTAATTCAACAATTACACATTCCGTTAGTCACATATTATTTAAATATGTTTATTTTACAGTTATACTTTTTGTATATCCTTAAAATGAAAAATTGGGATAATAAAATGATCAGAAAAAGTATATTCATATTTTGTAGATACGATGTAATTGATAACCTGGTAAAATCACCGTACTACAAAGAGAAAGAACTTAATACGTACTTTAGTTTTAGAACGTATATTAAATAAGATGTGTGTAACAACAAAAAAACTGCACGACTCGTCTCACTGAAAGCCCCAGAAGCAGCGACTGTTCTGACTAGGAAATGAAGAAGACTTTTTTGCCATAAAATTTTATTGATGTGCAAACATTCGAATCGATAGAAAACAAATTACAGGCGCGATCGCTCAGTACCAGACAACGCCACTCCTACTCGAGGTCTACCGCGACCACGTTGCTGACTCATCAAACCAAAGCCACGCCCCCTCACGAATCACGCGACTCAGATCAACCAATCGCTAATTTTCGTTGCATCAGCGTTGCAGCTGAAGAGGCCCGATTTTCTGGGTTACTCCCATTAAAATCACTTTCAGTTATTGTTATTGTTATTGTTCTCAGGTTATTGTTATATATCACTAACAATTATTTACAAATCTCCTTGACGATTGTTACAGAAAGCTTGATGTTAATGTTAAATTCAATGCAAAACACGAATGAATAAATAATATTGGTTTAATGTAGTGGAATTCAGAAATCAGTTTTGATTGTTTAAATATTCTTTCTCAGAAAATGCACGCCCATCGAAAAATTTCGCCGTTCTTGGTGTAGTTAATTCGTGACTGAATTCCTACCGTGTGGCACGGCTGGTACGTCGCAAAGTCTGCCAAGTCTTTAAACGCCGCAGAGAAGAAAATCCTCGATCGGTAGGGTTGAATTTTGACGTTCGACGACGATTTTTCGATCGGTCGTTTTTCACGAGGCGTTGAACCTCGACCCAACGACTTGGAAGCGGCGTCGCGTCGAACGATCGCACGCTTGGCGGCAATCTATTGAAGCCTCGAACTGTTTCGTAACGGTAGCTACATTATCCGAGGCGAGGGACGGTGTCGCCCTTTGACGCTAGCCCAATTAACGATTATCGATTCGACGTGGCGGAAGTGCTTCTAATTAATTTGCAGCAACCCACCTTCCGCATTGACACGTTCCGCTGACTAGCTCCACGGGGAAAATAGAAGATCTGCGATCTTTCACCCTGATTCTTAACGAAGCAATCTCTCCCTCTCTCTCTCTGTGTGTGTGTGTGTGTGTATTCTTCGTGCAACATTTCGGAAATAACTTTCATTTCCTCTGAAATGCAACGTAACTCCTAGTTTTAAATTTACTCCCCGGATTAAGCGGATAAACAACGTAATTGGATAAACAACGACAAACGACGTTGGCTATTCCTGAAACAATTCGTCGAACCTTCTGACTCTTTCTTATAGTCGCCGAAATTGGCGCAGTTATTTCGAAAACAAACAAGGAAAAAGGCATCGTTGCCAGCAGAAAAGTGTGGTTACAGGATTGCTACATGAAAACAGAAAACAGACAATATCTTTTATTAGAAGAAATTTGAAATCCGCTATTTTTTGACGGTATTTTTTGACGGGTAGACCAATATGTAGGGCAATTGGTACTCTAATTTTGGTTTATCTTTGTTATTAAGTGCTGCAAGTTATCAGTGCTGGCAAGAAACGAATCTCTGTCTTTTACGACGCGTTATTGTTATACATATGCTGCACTATTGTATTTGAAGACATGCTTCAGCATCTGAGATAAGTAATTATGTATACGATTGTTTTTCATTTAAGGTATAGTATATTGTTTCTACTTTCGTATTTGAAACTTTCGTTTCCGCCACCTATCAGTTATATTAAAAAATGGTTCTTTGCCTAATTTCGTCCTGAGAAGAATATTTTCTTTCTCTGTGACTGTAAGTAGCTTTAGACACTTTAGATACAATTTATTTAGACGCTTTTAAATGCGAAAACGTAAAATGTGAACCACTGAGGAAGACTAGAAGATTCGTCAATGGCGGGAATCCAGGTTGCTTCAAATGGCGCCACACTCTGCGTTCGCCTTTTGCATAAATTCTTGGTTTTATTTATATGTACATTTTTTTGGCCAATGAAATAATTTTCAGATACATAAAATGAGCGAACAATATTACAGTTTTTTAACCTTTTTAATGTTAGAACTAAGGGGACGAAGTTGGCAACACTTTTCTACATAACCTAAAAACGCATCTTTTTGCGTACTAATTTTTTTCATTGTCTCTACGAGAACTTTTATGAAACACTGATTTATGGAACACAACTACTTTCAAAGTGAATTGTACCAGTTTTTTCAGATTGCAGAAGTTAAAGATGCTCAGGGGAATGAAATTCATATAATTTGACAATACGTAAGAACACTACATCATCCAACTTGTATTTAAAAGCAAACATATACAAAAATTTCGATTTTTAATATGTTTAAATTTTATGTTTACACAAATATAATTTATTATATATTTTATTATAACTCAACTTGACATTTTATTTTTATATAATACATTTAATTTTTACATTTATATTTTTCATATATATACAAAATTCCAAGAAATTCCTTTATTTACAGCAGAATCTACGAGTTACTGAAGATAACCTTCCCCATTTCGTTTATTGCAAATAGTACACGTCGGTATTATCGCTTCGACTATTATCAAATACGCTTCGACCATTTGATAGTGCCGTCAGAAAAGTACGTGTACCGATCGCAAAGGATTAATACGATTCGTCGCGTCGAAACAATCGCTTTGCCGCGATCCGTTCCGAGCCACTAGTTAATGTTGTATGTATTTTCAACGGAGAACGAATGGCCGGTCGATGCGTCAATAGCTAGTTCGACGATAATTCGCGGTCCCGACAACTTTGCTCGCTTTGTCGCCACATCCAACTCGCGCGCAATTATCCACGCCTGGCATTTGCAGCGACGTCGACGAGCAACACGGAGGATTGATCATCCCGGGGAATTTCGACGCGAAGCAACGACGCTCGCAAGGTTGAGACACGCCAGAAAGAAACTTTCGAAACTTGACGAAAGCTCCAAGTGTCCAAAGTTGATTTTTGTGTCAGTGTCGGGGGTAGAGGGAAGAGGGGGAGCAAATTGAATCTCACGGTGTGTCGAATTCAAAACTAAAGAAAATCGACGAGGATGTAAAAGAGCTTTTGTTAACACTAGAACAACCAAATCCGCCAACGTGACGGGTCCCAAATTCTCTCTTTCTTACGATTGCTTAAAAAATACTGATATTTTTGTTAAAATCAATATTGATTTTTATATTTAGAAATAGGTCAGGTTAGGTTTAGGTTAGGGTTAACATCCCTCGAACTCGTTGAACACCGTTTCAATTATTTCCAAAATTCCCGTCGCGATTTACACGCGGATGTCAAAAGATCGGGCGCGTTAACGCGACGATTGACAGATTCGATAAAACATGGTCGTCCGATTTCACGGCGACGGCTCGTCCGAATTATTTAGTCTCCGCTCGAGGATTTTCGTTCGGCGCGAGGAAAAATTATGCGAGCGCAACACGGACGACGCCGCCGTTATCGGCTCGTCGCCGAAAAATACGCGAGCCTGAGAGCGTTTTTCCTTTCTTTTTTTTTTTGCTTCTGCTCGCCTTTTCTCTTTTCACCGCGGTTTAGCCACGCGTCGCGTCGCTGCGAGTATTTTCGCGATATCTCGCGGCGTACACGCCCCAAATACGTAATGCGGTATTTCGACGATCAATGTTGCATGTATAGCCGCGCTTCGATTCCTGGCATGCATAATTCATCGCGCCGATTTCCGTTCCTTTTCCGAGGACGCTGCCCTCTTCTTTCGTCCTGTCTTTTCTTCCCTCCTCCCCCTCCGTTTTTCCACGCGATCATGATAAATTAATCGCGTCGCGATACGTCGATACTCGGCCGAGAAAGAGGGACGAAAGACGCAGCTTCGTTGCAAGACTATTATTATTATTATATAATATATATTTTGTATAAAATAGACTATTACTTTACTCATTGAGAAAATGCACAATTCGGTATTATCCTCACCTAGTTGAAATAAATTCGTGTTTCATATTTATCAGGGTGCAAGCGAGGTGATGATTTCATTCAATTGTTACTATTTAAACTGATGAATAAAATTTAGAAAACCGAGATCCTCTATTAAGCATTACACGGAACAGAGTCGGTTAACTGGCGCCTTTACCCCTACTTTTCTGATCGCTAGCGCTACCCCCTCCACTGCATGGATCTCCCCACTACTGTTCAGTGGAGGGGATAGCGTTAGCGGTCAGGAAAGTGGGGGCAAGTGCTCGGAGGCCGCCAGGTAGCCATCTCTGACACAAAACATCGCACTTTGAATATTTTATACATTTCTACGTATCACGTGCGTGTTTGCACCCTCAAGTTTCTCATAAAATACGTAAAAATCCGCAGTCTAGCTGTCAAAGCGGAAGAACGTTTTCTGCTTTGTGGGTGTTCCTTCGAGTCTCGTTAATTCTCTAAAAATAATTACAACGTTCCATCGATTTAGAGGATCGCGCGGAGGACGAACGACGACGGTGCCGTTAATTAGAGACCTTGTGGTAGAACATTTAGACCGCGCTGTTTGACGCTGGCAGCGTGCCGAGGCCGCCAGGAAATTTAAGGGCAGAAACGCCTTCTGATTTCCTTTCCTCCTAAGCGTTTCGCGTTGCCGCGAGTCGGCGCGGCGTATGCATAATTCATTTCAGACTGATTTCATTCGTGCTTTCGCTGCTCCTTTGTCGTTGGATGCCCGCGATTAACGATCGACACCCGGCTACTACGTTTGAAAGCTTTGCCTCTCGCTTCATTAGCCTTTCCGAATTTCTCCTTTCGACTTCGATTCCTCACAATTCGCCGCGAGCATCGAATCATCACAGGAATTCTTCCACAGTACGACGACACACCTTTCGCAACGCGTCTTCTCGCCGCGCCTTTGACCACCAGTTCGTTGTTCCCAGTCCTCGTTTTCATTCCCCTCGCGTGAGATCGGAATCTATTCGACGCTTACCGCGTTATTCGCGACGCGATTAGTTTTAACATGGATTCACCATGGTCACGATAATCCCGCCGACTAAATCCCCTTTAATCTTCGAGCAGGCAACGGAGAGACGTGGAACTGCAACCGACCGAGGGAAAAGCGGCAGCGATTCCACCGATGTTTAACCGGATCGGCTCGAATTAGCTCGCGATTACGCGACAAACGGTGCCGCAGTTTCAAAGATCGTCGGCGACGGTGGTGACCGTTTTCTCAGATACTCAAGAGATACGGCCGTGTCATGGTTGGAGAGATTACTCCGAAAAGATATCGATCGGGGCACTCGCACGTAAGGATAGGTGTTTCTGACTTTAACTTAGGAAGAATAACACGCAAAATTAAACTCACTGGTTTAAAAAAAAAATATATATATATATATTTATAGTTTATTAATATAGGAAGAAATTAAGGAAAACTGAAAGATCCGTATACGAAACGGCGATATTAATCCTTTACTCTCGACAAACGTTTTTTACATCATCTACCAGCAATTTATTTACGAAGCGTCACTTTGCAAATAAAACGACGTAGCACTGGGATTGTTTCACTATAGCGTAGATTGGGTTTTGGATTGTCCACGGTTCGTTATAGAAAAATTTAAGTATTAAAGTTGTGGTACTCAGTATCGAAATACCGTACGGTACGAGAGAGTATCTTTTCATTGCTCAACCGAACTAACTTTATTGAATACATTGCGCTATACGGACTATTATCTCGAAGTTCACAAATAAATTCAAAAAAACGCAAAAAAAAAAAACTGCACGACTTGTACCCCAGTACGATTCGTCTCACTGAAAGGCCCAGAAGCAAAATTACAGGCGCGATCGCTCGGTACCAGACAACGCCACTCCTACTCCAGGTCTACGCCACGCCCCCTCGCGAATCACGTGACCCAAATCAACCAATCGCTAATTTTCGTTGCATCAGCGTTGCACCTGAAGCCCGATTTTCTGGATTACCCCCGCTAAAATCACTTTCAGTGATGAAAAAAAAAAGAAAAGGGCAACTCGCAGGATCACGGAGGATCACGAGGCGATCGTCGTGAAAAGAGGCGGCGTTCCGTTGTGTTGCGAGAGCGCCCCGTTCGGCGAATTGAAACGAATCCGGCGGGGAAAGGAGGAGAGAGTTGCTGCATTGTTGATTCATCGCGTTCATAACGCCGCGACGACAGAGATTCACGAGCCCCGCGTCCGCTATTCACCGCGTGTGCTTTTTCGCGTCCACGTCTTTCATTCGCACGGTTGTGCGACCGACTAACCCCGGTCCATGTGTGTTCATGGAGCCTTCCGAGATACCGTGCACGTTCGACGAATCCTTATTGCATTCTCGTACCTTGACACCAGTCGGCCATGGCGTGTATTGACCGAAAAAAAAGAAAAAGAGAAGAGTGAGAGAGAGAGAGAGAAAGAGAGGGAAATTCGACGGGCGCTTGAAATTGTTCAACGAAGCGTGACAAATTTCCGGGCGAAACGAGCGGGCGGTTTATGGACGAACTCGATCGTTAATGGGAGTGCCGATGAATCGTTAATGGACGAAGCATTTAACGTTGAACTTGTTATCGACAAACGCGGCATTTAGAATACACGTGTTCTCGATCTAATGCCGGCGCGACGGAAAAATTAGCCGTTTAACGAATCTCGTTGACTCGAGCAAAATCCCGGGGTGAAATCGAGCCGTTTGTTTACTTCGAAATGAAGCGTACGAGTCGCTTTTGCAAGGAAGGATCAAGCTGCCAATTTGAGTAATTACGATTTCTCGCTTTGAAGCAATTGCGGCCAATGCGGTTGAAAACCAGCGAGATTTTGTTGACAGAAGTTTGAGTAATTAACATGGTATGATAAAAATGTTTGATTTGAAAGTGGCACGTGGCACGAACAACCGCATCCTGTTGTTTGAAAATGTTGCAAACATTCTCAGAAACTTGTTCCCAAACGAATTTTCCAGCGCATACGCGAGCTGTTTATTCTGGAAATGGCATTACCTCGCAGTGATGAGAAATGGCGATTGGCTAGAAATTCAGCGGGCAAGATATTCCTTGCAAACTGTTTTACAAACTGACGCTGGATGAAAAGGCGGAATGTTTCACTTTGGATTTGTCGGCGGGAAGAGAAAGCGCAGGAAAGTTATTCGCAAATAGAAATGGAGCCTTTACGCGCGCGGGTGTTCGTCTTGTTATCACAGCAAAATATAAAGACGCGATGTGCTTGCTTCCTCGTGTGCTTCCAATTTATCACGGTTGTTTTAGAAATTTCAAACGAAACGAGATCGAGTCCGAAGGCTCGATCACTGCCATCGATGACGATGACTCCGTTCGTAGAATAAACTTTTGCGCGAAACGCGTCGTATGAATTACTCGTACTTGTGTTCCGAAACGCACTAACGAATTCTGTTGTTAGTTGCGTATTTTGCGAATATTAATTACAACGAAAAAAATTCTTTGTACGCGAAACACGTTATATAAATTACTTTTACCGCGTAATTTATTCGTCGCTGTTTGTCAAACGCCGCTTCGGTAAAACACGTCGGACGAAATTGACACGAGTCGGTAATTTTAACGAACCGTTCATTTCGAGAGTGACGCAAGACGCACTTTACGGTAATGAAAAATGTCGATTCGAAACTATTCGTACCGAGAGAAGTGTAAGTATCCGATAACGAGTACAAATAAATCTGGAAAATCGACGTCGATTTTTCTTTAAATATCTCGGTTCGCAGACGCTTGACTCGATTGACTCGTGTCACTTCCAAAATAAATTGCTCGGGTTTTCAGGAGGGCAGATTGACGGACAGCGAAGAGATGCGAAGTAATATAGGTAACTCGATTAGAACTCGATGGATATCGAGTTATTCTCGATGCAATTTCCAGCATCGCGGCAATATGTATCCAACTTGTCTAACGAATTCCGTAAGTTTTGACAAGTTCTTCGCCAAGTTTTGACAAGGTTGCCTCAGAAGAGTTTCAGCCGCCTCGACGGGAAAAGTTTAACGTCGTTAAGGTCCATCGACATCCTCGGGCACGCAGTTTCGGTATTTCCGACGCGCAGAAAATTATTCACCATCTTCGAGAAAAAAAAAAAGAAAGGAAAACCATCTTCGATTTTGTACATGAAATTATTAAAAAGAAAGGTTCTCTGTCTCTAAACTCCACTTCTTTGCGCGTATCCGCAGAAATACAAATGCAATGCATCCTCAATTTGGATTTTTGTGGTAATTTGAAAATGCGCATAATATCCAAATCTGACAGTTTATTGTAATAATTGCTATCTTCGTTTTATATATTATATAATATTGTACATATCATATTATAATAATTATGTAATTATACATTACATTATAATAATTACGTTTGTTTTGAAATTTAAAAATGCGCATTGCCAGTTAATTTGAAACTGTACAGGGTGTTCCGTAGCACGTGGGCAGTAGAGCAATAGGCGGTCCCTAAAAAAAAGGAAGAAACAAGTCGAAAGTATAGAGTAAAATTAACAACGCTTTAGACAGAAAAATTTCACTTCTATTTTTGCACCTTTGCACCTGGGCCAAATCCCATAATTGAGAGGCACGGATTTTATCCCACATAAGTTCCGAGAGAAAAAAACAGTCCGTCGGTTGCCCACGTGCTGCCCACGTAAACACACCCTGTACAGTCATCCGGAGAGGTCAGCCGTCAGCCCGTAGCGAAAACATCGATTTGACCGTGCATGAGGCGAACGCACGGCATACGGCTCATAGTCGGCGGCCATTATTTATGAGTCGATGGACGTTTACAGCGTCATGCAGCGCAAGTGGCCATGTGTGTTCCGGCCCTGTGTGTCGACCGATACATGGTCCATCGGCGAATCCGCGCGTAACTCTACACGCACGTACCGTGTACACCTAATTCATTAATCAACTGAGGCGCGCGCGCGGAGTCGCGAATACCGACGCAATCGCGGCCATGATCGTAAATCATGCGATCGCGTTGTACAGGGACCAGGCCGGTGTACACCGAGTGTTAATTGTTATTAATAGCGTTGCTGACGGATGATTGTCCGGGAAACACGCGCACGCGACGGAGACCCGCGGGAGAATATTCGAAACTTTTCGCGTATCGATTTTTCCTGCCGTCTCGAGAGATCGACGAGCAACACGTTACGACGCGCGCGAGCTGAGTTACTGCGGATACTCTCCCTTAAAGGGAAAACCATCTCGGCTCGCCGCTTCGAAAAATAAGCTGTCTCGGCCGACACCTTGCTACTCTTTGGAACTTGCTGTACTGTTTTTGCTTTCTGCTTCCTACTTCACCGCATTCGCGTAACGCGTGTTGGTTTTTTCAATCTGTGTTCAGTATTCTGTCCTGCTGTTAATATTTCCGTCTTTGTCATTTTCATTTATCATTGCAACTATCGTAATTTGTCTGTCTCGCCTGTATCTAATATTTACCTGTCTAATATTTCTATCTTCGTTGCTTCCATTTATTACTGTAGCTGCTGCAATTTGTCCGTCTCGCTTGTATTTATCTGTCTCCGTCTCACTTGTCTCGCTATTTATCACTAATTTTAATCATTATCTTTACACGTTAATCGTTACAATTTACATTATTAATGTGCACGTTCTTGTTATCCGTTATTCTAGTTATTGCCTTTTATCTACGTTACATAGTTATCTACATGTTAATTGTCTTTGATT
This sequence comes from Melipona quadrifasciata, assembly GCA_001276565.1. NCBI lineage: Eukaryota > Metazoa > Arthropoda > Insecta > Hymenoptera > Apidae > Melipona > Melipona quadrifasciata. Next base: position 453,621 of record KQ435848.1, read on the forward strand.
TTCACCTCGACGCTTGTTCTTCCTACTGTCCCTTTCTCCTTTCCTTTTGTACAAGAAGGGATTTCACCCTTATTACTTCATTTGACTAAATCGAACATATGACAATTGAATATATTTGAAACGATACAACGATAAAAATGATCGCTACTTAAAGTTCACCTGTGTGTACCTGCGAGTGCCTCCACTTCCCAATTTTAATTTGATTGAGGCTAAAATTATTAAATTAAAAAAGGAAGCTTCAACGTGAGTTTTTAATAATCAATCATGAACCATACATGTATTGGAATTTTCACTAAAAAGGATGTATTTACATGAATTATATAAATTTAATTATATAAATATTTCTAAAATATAAAAATTTAGTTTACTACATAAATTTGACAAATTGATAAGTGTAATAATGGTAATGAAAATACCAGACTATAAAATATCCTCAGAGTTGTACCTAGAAACGTCAGCTCACTCGTCGTCGGCATCTTTAAATTAAAAAAAATTTTAATCCCCGCG
>KQ435848.1:457255-468382 GCA_001276565.1 Melipona quadrifasciata
ATTATACTATCTACATTAAACCAATCTAAATTATAATCTAAATTATATTACATCTGTACTAATTTAAATTGTAATCTAAATTATAATCCAATTATTTATTACAATCTAAATTATAATTTATTCTAATCTATTACAATCTAATTATACATCTATATTAATTTATATACCTACACTGTTCTGAATAATGTGTACTAATAGATCAAATTACACCATCTATATTAATCCAATCTAAATTATAATCTAAATTACACTAATTTAAATTGTAATCTAAATTATATATCTATGCTAATGTAAACTGCAGACTACACGAGCCCAGAGTCTAAAATTTCCTAGTGACTCGCCGCGGTGTGAAGTTTCACGCGTTACCTAATTGGACCAATAGGACTCCGAGAAAAAAATCGCGAATCGAGCAGCCGGAGGAGGAGCAGGCAGCAGGCGGCTGAATTTTTCAACCCCATTCCCGGAGTGCAACTCGCAGCGAAAATCGACTTTTCATCTGGCGCGACGTCCGATCCCGCCCCGGCCCCGTTATCTTTATTTCATGCGTTATTTGGATTTAGGATTCCGGATTAAAGTTCGTATTCCCTTTAAAACCGCGGGTGCACCGTCGAGATTCTAGTTTACGTTTCCGACTGGCGTCGCTGGTTTGCTCATTAGGTATGCGTTTGCATAGCTTCATCAAGTATCTCGAGTTTCGTAGTAAATTTCGGCCTCGTTTAAATTATGCTGTTATCCTTGCGGTGACCTTAGTCGACTCCTCGCCGGCAGCGACAGGAGAAAGTAGAGTGCGCGGGCAGCGTTCACACCGCGACGTGAACTGTGATCTCGCTCGAAATACGACCGTCTCCTCTGATGTCCTCGCTCACAATTGTCGCGGATTGTTTGACAATTTGGAGAACAGGGCGATCTGTTATTTGAACAGAGCAGACACCAACACTTAATTCTCAAGGACTAATTTCTACCAATTTCTTAATTCAGAAGGGAAGAAAAGATTACGGCGAACTTTCGACTTGTCGGACTTGAAAAACATCGTCAAATCTTGATTTAACGAACGCCGAAAAATTAAAAATCCGAGTAATATAAACAATCTAAAAAACTTAAATAATCTCTTTGAACAGGAGCGTTTTCTCAATTTAAAAAACATTACGGTGAACTTTCGACCTGTCAAACGAAAAACATCGTCAAACTTTAATCTGAAAACTCTAAATAATCTAAAAAAATCTCTTTGAACAGGAGCAGTTTCTTAGTTTAAAAAAAAAACAGAAAAAAAGATCACGTTGAACTTTCGACCCGTCAGATTTAAAAAACATCGTTAAACTTTAATCTGAACGTCTAAAAATCTAAACTCTAAATGATCTGAATAATCTGAGAAATTTTCCAAAAATCTAAATAATTTCTTTGAACAGGATCATTTTAAAACGAAGCGCCGATGAAAGAATCGAGGAATAGTTAAAAGAATGCATCGAAGATACTGCTTTTAAAATATGCATATAAACGTTGAATAAAATACTGGGTCGAAATAAATGGACCAAGAGACAGAGAGAGAGAGAGAGAATCGAGATGAAAAGAAGACGCGCGAAATCTGGCAAAACGACGCTCGTACAGCGACTTTTAATCGTTTTTTTTTGATTAGCGCGAAAAATAGAAACCGTCGCGCGAATAAAAGTGAAGCCAAACAACAAACTCTATTCGCCGCGTTGGTGACGGTGGAAGCAACGTTTTAACGTAATTATCGAGGGGTTTTCGCGTTGCGTTCGCTTTGTTTCTACGATTTGCAAATGCCGGGGAAAGCCGGATATTACTTCCAGCCGAATGCGCGGCCAATCGATTTATTCTCGCTCTGGCGCACACGAATGTCGAAATAATTCTCGCGACAAAAGGTAAGGAACGAGACTGCTGCGACTTTTATCGCGTCGAACGCGACGGATGAAAAAGCTCGATCGTAATCCGCGATGGCAAAATAGAGACACACGAGACACGATTCGTTCGGTAATCGGTCGGTTTTTTCCCCGGGAAACGCGAATGTTTTTGTGAGAGAGCGGATCTGGATCTCGCGGAAATTTTGCTTGGGAGTTTCCGGGTTTCTCGACTGAAACTCGGGAAGATTCGAAAACATCCAACGCAGGAATTTCCACGATAAATCCCGCTAAACAAAGCTATTACATTTTACTTGCTCGGGCTTCATCGATTCGATGAAACGTCGGGAGAAATAAGGAACAGTCTTAGAGACCGCGCGTCAAAACGCGTCTCTTTCGCTCCACAGGCGTGTAGATGAAAAATTTAAAAATTCAGCAGGTTTGCAACTTTCAACTAGCCATTTCTTTGTTGCTTGCTTCTCACAGTTTATATTGGTTTTCCTCGAAAAGGAATAAGTAATGGATACCTCTTTTTTTTTTCTTTTTAAAAGATCATTACATCATAAATATGTAATCGACATTTAAGAAAGAAATATATATTTGTGGTAAATCGATGATATTATTTAGGCAGAAAATTAAAATTGGATTTGCAAAACAAGATAAGACTGATATACAAAACTTTTTTACGGAAGCATAGATTTATATATAAAACAGAAAAAGAATTTAATTGATCTCATCTGGATCAGATGATCCAGATAAAAAAATACAAATTTGTAATTTACTGCAGCTCATTAAATTTATGACTTAATAAATGACAATTTGCTTGCCTTTTTTTTATCTCACTACAGATACGTAACCATAACCTCTGAACACTATATCTATACAGTGCGTTAATATATAAATTTAGAGGTTATGTTACGTTTTTGTAGCAAGATATTGTCATATCATAAGCATACACATATAATTGCTTTATTTTCCAAATGAATTATAAAAATTAATTATGTATATAGCGTGTATAATTGAATGGTCTCAAAAATTTTCCACTCATCCTTTAAACTATAATTTACTAGCATTTGACCAAGAAGTAATGACGTTTTCGGAACACAGTGTGTTAATGTAGTGTTTAGAGGTTATGTTACGTTTTTGTAGCGAAATATTGTCATATCATAAGTATACACATATAATTGCTTTATTTTCCAAATGAATTATAAAAATTAATTATGTATATAGCGTGTATAATTGAATGGTCTCAAAAATTTTCCACTCATCCTTTAAACTATAATTTACTAGCATTTGACCAAGAAGTAATGACGTTTCCGGAACACAGTGTGTTAATATAGTGTCTAGAGGTTATGTTACATTTTTCTAGCGAGACACTGTCGTATCATAATTATGTAATTATATAATTGCTTTATTTTCCAAATGAAAACGATTAATATGGCTTTGGTTATTGGTTAATATGGCTTGTTATCAAGGTACGACCAAAATATGCACTAAAGGAAGCAGAAAATTGCCGTTCGACAACCTGTTACATACAATTTTTCGTTTCCCGTGCAATCTTTATTTACAGCTTCCTCTTCGGGGCCAGGTTCTCAATTGTTAGTTGCAGCTCAATCGGAGCGTGAACGTCGGAGGGAAATAATTTCAATTCGATGAAAAGACTGTAAATAGCACGGAACGCGTAGCTGCTAACCGTCGAACGCACTTTTGCCATTTTCCATTACGACGAAATGGAAATGCCGCCTCCCCCTCTCCCTCACCCCTCTTTCTGATTTGCCTGGCGAAATTAGCTACCCTTTCATCACGTTAGTTTGGCCCGCATTCTATTTGCCCTGCGCTTTAGACCGAGTTTTCCCGGATGCAGTTCGTACGGAAAAGCCCTCCGCCACTCTCCGCCGCTTCTTTTCCGTGTTTCCTCTGTTAAAGTGGTTTAATCTGCGGCAATCTTCCGTCTTCTTTCCGTCTCTCTCCCTCTCTCGTTCTCTCGCTCCCTTCTATTTCGTTTCTTCGTTTCTTCGTTCCCAGGCCTCCCCTTTTTTCCTCTCGTTTCCATTTAATTCCATTCACAGGCAACAGCTAATTTTAAAAGGCTACACGCTCGTTGCACCACCCGGGCTCTCGTGAAACCAACCCTCTCTCTCTCTCTCTCTCTCTCTCCCCCCCCCCCCCACCCCCTTTTTTTTTCTGTTAGTAATACAATAGGATGCCACAGAATGCCATGAAGTGAATCCGTACGAAGAACCATCGGACCGTGCTCTGGGAGTGATTAGGCTGATTTTGAAAGTGTACGCGTAGAAAAGTCTTAAGGATCTTTGTCAGTTCTACAATTAAATTGAAACTATGCAAGCGACATGTAGGCTCGGCAGAACGAAACGAAACGAAACGAAACGAAACGAGACTACCCGTGTCCGATCGCCGGAATTACCAGAAGACACTTTCCGGGATCGATCCGCTCGAAAGAAGATTAACTCGGGCGCCGCTCGAGCGAATCGGTCATCGTGAATTCTTTATTAGAACCACGGGGAAATCCACGGAATGCGAACTCGAGAAAGAAAGAGAGAGAGAGAGAGAGAGAGAGAGAAATGAGTTCCAGCAAGCTGCTCGGCACTCTTGCACACCCGACGCGACGGTTTAAATCGACTCGTGTCTCGGTTACAGGTCTCGGTTCGTGTTCGCTCCGATTGGAATTGAAGCACTCCGAGCCGATCGCCACTGGCGTGCGGTTCAACTTCAACGGGGGAGAAAGATACACAACGCGCGTGAAACGTAAACGCGCGAAACCGAACGATCCCGGGGGATAAACTTCGAATCGGTATTTCTGCGTCAGTTCCTCCAGTTCGACGATGGTTTTAACCTCTTGGCTACCTTAACGCTGCTACAGTGGTTCACTTTGGCTCGCTTCTCACGGTCGCTCGAAGAAACCTCTAATTTGCTCACCGATAACTTTGAGTTTAACGGAATTAAAGTTACGTAAGTGAAGTGTAAAGCACTGGCGGATGTCAATTTCGATGTGACCGAACGAAAAAAAATGGGACGGACGACGTGTTTGTTTGGGCCACGAATCTCAGCGCTATCTTTCGTGGCTGAAAAATCGTTTGATGAAAGAAAGTCGGTAGTACAGCGAAATTAAAGGAAAAATATAAAGCAGGGATTTTTTAGAAACCACGAAATCCGTAGAAGAAATAAAGATACCATTTGAAGACTATAAATGACACTTGGAAGTACAGAGCAAAAGCAGGTTTTTTGAAATTTTTCCTGCAAACAACGAATCACGCTCGTCCCATCCTTCAAGTAACAAAATCTGACTTATCTTACGTCGAATGTAGAAGCGTAAAATTATATACATCGCTTCCAACAATTGTGGGATATTTCAAAACGAATATGAGACAAGAAGCATTTGATTTTTCTTTGACTTGTCGTTTGCTTTTCTGATGTTCTCCTTTAATAAAAAAAAAAAATCGCTTCATATTCGTTATGAAACATCCCCTAATTTTTGCGAGCAGTATATATCCTTTACATTTACGCATTGATGGGCAATGTTCATACGTTTCGCGTATCGAATCGCCGAAACTACTTTTAGCAGCCCGACCTTGCAGCCGGAATGCACACGCATGCCAGGGTCGCAGCTTCGCGGGATTAATAATCTCGCCGTCAACTACGAGAGGTCGACTAAGAAGCCCGAATCGCGAGTGCCGGCCCGAATCGTTAAGCGCGAGTCAATATCTGCTGCAGGCCTGTCATATAATGATCAAGCAGGCTAGACAGGCAGGAACAAAGCCCGAGGGTCGCTTGAGCCCCGGAGTGACGAGGGGAGGGATTGTGCGAGGGGTTTGACATCGATCGATGCCACCCGATTCCCGCCGGTCCTTTATTACACGACCGCGGGCTCGCCCGTCCGATCGGGCGGCCGCCTTCTAGATCGATTACACACGAGAACGTGTGTTGCATGCCGCGCGCGTGTCACTCGCATAATGCGAGTGTGTGCGCGCGCGTAGCAGCGGCGCCGGCAGTTTGCGTTGCACACGCGATCGATGGCGCGCGTACCAACCAACGCGCTCGCGGAATAGAACTAGGGCCTCGTGTATTAATGAGATCCGCGCGAAATTTCATCCTCCGTGGAACATCGCGTCGGGGATCGCGACTGGATTTTCCAGCGAGACAGCTCCGCTGACTCTCGCAGCGCTGATAATTGTGTTCATAGGGGCAGGGGGGGGGGCAGAAAGAGGAGAGTCAGGGCTGCGATCGGGGAATTTGGCCCGTCAGACTCTTTCGTTATACATATGTACGTATATATTATTGTGTAATTGCATTACGTAATACAATACAACAATACAATACGTACATATATGTTATTGTATAATACAATTTTATTGTTATACAAATATTATCATGTATTTCCTCTAGTATTATATATATATTGCTATATATTTATCTATTATATAACACAACACAACAATACAATATATACATATATATTATTGTACAATACAATAATACAATACATGTATATATATTATTGTATAATACAATTTTTATTATTATACAAATATTATCATGTATTTCTTGTAATTTTATTATATATTTATTATATATTTATTTACTATATAACACAACACAACGATACAATTCATATAGTACATACATATATATTATTGTGCAATACAATTGTACAATACAACATTGTATGAAATTATATTACATAATACAATATAATAATACAATACATGTATAAAATACTGTATACTGTACAATTTTATTATTACACAAATATTATTATATATTTATTTATTTACAATACAACAATACGCCACATACATACATGTATATTATACAATACAATTTTACAGAAATTTTAATATAAATCTTTTATTCGAACAAAACAAGACCTTTCCCGCCATATATTATATTCCCGATTTGTACCTTATTCTTGACCAAGGACGATTATTCACACCATACTAATTCCTACCGACATCCGGTGTGCGGACTCCGCGAGGAGAACGCGAATCTAATTACCGCGGGAGGGAATTGTTGCCTGTAAATTTCTGACAGCTTCGTTCAGAAGGTAATGCGAAGCTTAATGTTACTTAACTCGAATTGCTGCTACGTTAATTCGTAACAAGCCCTCACGCGAGTGAACGATTCGTAAGATCTCTCCGATTGACCGATTGCAATTTTTATCAGCCGTGAAACACGCGTGGCATCGATATACCGTGGGATCGTACAGCCCGTAAACAGCCCGTAAACAGCCAAGATGAAGCGTCTTTATATTGAAAATTGGTACGATAACGAGGCTAAAAACTTGGAATATACAACGCGCCGCAAGCCAGTAGGCAAGCGAGTAGCTTATGCACCCGAGGCGTTCGCAGTGGACGTTATTTCGCCGATGGATTCGTAAAGTGGCCGGTTCCTTAATTAGCCGCCGTTTCAAGATCCAAGGTGGGCTCTTCTCCTTCAGGAAAGCCACAGTCGTTTGTTATCACTCGGACAGTTGTGTTTCTCGCAAGCTGTGCATTTATCATTAGAGAACCGAGTACACACCAAGTGTGTGCAGTGTAGACGGTCCGCCGTCTAGATTGATCTCTAGCTCTCTGCTCCCTCCCCTCGAAAACGAACGACCGCTTCTTGGTATCGAGAGGTGCTCGAGAATCGAGCGCACGATTGTACGCTAGATATATATATATATATATATATAAACTAACCGCGCGGCAAAGTCAATTAACGTTGAAAGACTGTGCCTGATTCGAAACGAATCGAGCACGGTGAATAGAGTCGGCGCACCGCCGTATTTACGCGAATTGTAGTCGCATTCAGCTCTAATGGGAGCATAAAGCGCATTAAATTGGACGAACTCGTTCGGGACAATGGCAGAACGTGAGGAAATTGCGAGCTAAATATCCCCTCGTACGTTTTCACAGTCGGGAGTGCCCTCGGGGATAGACAAAGGGAAGGCTTGGAATTCGATCGAGACGCGAAAATTCCACGTCTTAGAGGCTTATTCAGGTTCTTCTTCTTCTTGTCCTTTTTTTTTTTTTTTTTTTTTTTTGGAAAGGGGAAGAGGTCAACGACTGTCGATTGAAACGTCGAAGAGAGGAAAAGGAAGCTTGAAAAAACTGCACGACTTGTACCCCAGTACGATTCGTCTCGCTGAAAGGCGAGGAAATGAAGAGGACTTTTTTGCCATAAAATTTTATTGATGTGCAGACATTCGAATCGATAGAAAACAAATTACAGGCGCGATCGCTCAGTACCAGACAACGCCACTCCCACTCGAGCTCTACTCCACGCCCCCTCGCGAATCACGTGACCCAAATCAACCAATCGCTAATTTTCGTTGCATCAGCGTTGCACCTGAGGCGGCCCGATTTTCTGGGTTAGCCTCGCTAAAATCACTTTCAGTCATAAAAATTGGTCCTATACGTTTCTGTTGCGAGAGTTGAGAGACAACGAAAGTCAGTCGCAGAAGGGAGATTCAAAGGGAATCTTGCCCTCTCTGTTTCGACAGATTCCGTGCATATTTATCGCGGTCTTTAAGCGTTCCCGGGATTGCATCGACAACGAATAATTAATTCATTTTCGGCGCGAGCTTAATTTTCACCTTCTGGATGTTTTCGAGTCTCGATCGAAATGAAGTAGAAAGTAGTAGCAAGTACGAGGTCGGTTTGTCATTTTTCACCGAAAGGTGCGGATCAATCGAGATACAGTCGAAAATGTCACGATGATTCATTGTCAATCAAGTTTCAAGCATTAATTCAAGCATTAATCAAGCACCATCGTCAAGATTCGAACGACCCAACGATATCAAGCGATTAAAATAATAACAGAGAAGAAATCTCTGTTCAATTACAAGCTATTTAATAGTCGGTGATATGAGACAGCTTCTGCGTAAAAAGCGAATGATTAGAATAACGAAAAGTAGCGTTGAAGAGAGAGAGAAAAAGGAAAATCTCTCGATTATACTCGAACCGTCAGGGGATGAAAGGGACTCGGAGTAAATAGCGAGGGACGTTCGCGGAGATCTTGGCCCGCAGGTGCCAAGTGGAACGACGAAAGCAGAACCCCGGAAAACGAGAATCTCACGTGGTTTGTTTGGAAGCTGGCGGATGCACGTGCACGCTCCAGGGGCATTGCTATCGATCGAATGGCGGCCGAAACGGTTGGCCAGCGTGGACATCGGCGTGGTTCACCATCGCATCGGCCAAAGTGCTATGTAATATTCAGCCCCGAAGTGTATCAGCCGCGCGATTCGAGCCAGGCGAGCCGAGCCCGCCTCGACCGATTCGACCAGTAAAAACGCTCGTCGTTCGGGCGTCGTTCGCTTCGGTTCCTCTGGCGTGTTGCCTCTGGGAAATCAGGTGGCAGTTACATTTATCGACCGCCTCTGCTCCCCGGAGTTCTCCTGACAGTTGGTGGCCAACCACCTGCACGCGTCCCGTCCACGCTCTTTCAACCCACGCGCCAATCCGCGAGGATGCGCTTCTCCCTTTCTCACACCCTTCGTTCACAATCTGCCTCGAATTCGTCGGATTCCCGACGAAAACGGGATCCCGGGAATTTAGATCCACGGTTTTCCTTTTTCTTTTTTTGAATGGTTCGCGCCAAAAATCACTGTTAATAAATAAATCCGCAATCTTTTCTTTTTTGTATTATATATATATTTTTTTAATAATTTTTCGTCGATCTTTTCATTTTCATTGAACACGATGAAAAGATTGTGTTCGAACTTGAGTTTGATTTAAAGTTAATAAAATGTATAGGGTGAGTCAAAAATCGCTTCCTACCAATAAATAAATCCGCAATCTCTTTTTTTCTTGTACTATATATTTTTTTCAACATTCGAAAGAAATAACTTTTCATCTTCGTTCGTCGATCTTTTCACTTTAAACACAATGTTCGAATTTAAGTTTAATTTAAAGCTAATAAAATGTACGGGACCAAAAATCACCTCCCGCAAAAATAGAAAGAGCACCAATTTGCGAACGCTCTGGCAGATCACTTTCGAAACATGAATGAAAAAATCATCGTTCGAATTGAATTTGAAATTAATAAAGTTAGTTTTCTTCTTGTATAATATTTCGATGTTTCATTAAAAGAAATAGTAGGTAGAAACTTTTGCCCCCGTATTTCGATAGACACTGGCGTACGAGCGACTTGAATGCTTCGATCGACAAAACAGGAGACAAAGTGAAAGTAACGGACCGAATCGGAAATTTGTGTGAAATAGGCGGATCGGTGGACGAAAGGGAAGGACGTTGGAAAATTGTGGAGCGACGATAAGCGCGGAGAATACCACGTGCGACAGTGTCGAGACCACAGCGGAATTTTCCCCGAATAGAGGCGCCAAGTGCCCACCCTCACCGAAAAATGGTTCTTTCTCTCGCGGATATTTCCCAGTAGGAATGTTTTATTTACAAACACGTAAGAAGACACGGGGTTGGGTGGGTGTTTTATGTAAAAGCCGCCAAGTGCTCCCACAGGGCGTCCTTAACAGGTAGTGTTGCCGCCGGAAGTACGATAGTTTCATAGCTCGTTGAAGGTATCGCGAGTATCCAGTCTCGAACGAATGCAGTCTCGAGTGCGCCCTCCCACCCCCTCCAGCGTTCGGGGGTTGCGCGGTGAATACCATGCCGCGCGCGCGCTCCGTTATGCGCGTCGAAAGTGCTTAAAGGAACTCGCGCTGCTTCACCTACCTGGGAGGTACCAGCCATGAAAATTGAGGATACACTTTTAATTAAGAGCACAGTGCCGGCAGCGAGACTAAGTGGATAATTTAATTATTCTTCGCGCACTTGATTTCCATCAAGGGCTGCATGGAAAATCGTAAGTACCTTTTCCGCGTGGCGCGCAGCCTGGATGCAGATGAAATTAGAACCGAGCTCTCTTATTTGACGTGAAGTTTCGGCCGTGTGTAGTAGTTAACCTACCGCGTGCCACGGGGGAAGTTGCAGGTACAAAGTCGAAGTTGAACGGAGAGAGAGAGAGAGAGAGATCCCAAATCCGCAAACGCGACAATTAGAAATCTCGGTGTAACTGCGAGAAATTCCAATTGAGGGATGCACGACCGCGACAATGACAAATTTTTTATTTGAATGGCAGACTGTTTGTTTTATATGACCGTGGCAGAGTTAAAAAATTTCATTCGAGATTCCAAAGAAAAGGAAAGAAAAGAAACAAATGATCTTGAAAATTGGAGAATTTTCAAAAAAGTGACCCTGGAAAGAAGATATCCCTCACCAGAGTCATTGGTCTTTTGGTATCATTCGTCGTTCGCGTT
>KQ435848.1:476359-491037 GCA_001276565.1 Melipona quadrifasciata
TATGTATTATATTTTTTATATTCTTTATATATTCTTTACATTCCTTATGTTATAACTATATTCTCCACAAATTGGCGAGCGGCTTTAAAACGTTCGTTGCCTTCGAGGAAAGCCAACCTAAACTCAGCAAAAGACCAAGAGCCGAAACAGTCGATCGGCTACAAAATAACGGTGTCGCGAGTTTTTACGAGCCTCTGTACGAAGAACGCGAGAAGAAAATCGAGAAGCAAAGAAGGAGCCTGTATTTCCAATATATCCATGATCTCTCTGCCGCGGGAAAGTGGGCTCCGGGATGCGCAGCAGGCGACGCGAGATTCGCAGAAGCGGATGCAAAGACGAATGGGAGAGATCTCGCGTGAAACTTGGCTGCGTTCGCAGTTGGTGCGCGCGGGCGTAAATCTCGTTGTTGAATGCGTTCGAGCTGAAACAGACGTGCTCGTCCCTAAATGCGAATTTAATACGCGCGGCCTAACCGTTTCACGGCGTTGCCTCGCCATAAATACATTTACAAGTGTAATTAAGGATCGCATAATTAAATACGTCCATTCGTAACGCGTTGGATCGAGGATATAATTAATATGCTCTGCTGGCGGCACGTCGGGGGCTGGGAAGCGCCAAGGTGGGAGAACACGGACAAGCAAACACGCGCCGCCGCGTTTTCCGCTTCACTTTTGCGCGCCGCGATCGTCCGCGAAATTCCCGCTTTTCGCTGCGTTGTGTGCACACGTCGAACGAGCGCGCAATTAAGAAAACCTTTGACGTTTAATATCGTCGCGATCTGTTTAGATTTGAATCCATCGCGCGCGCGTGTCTCTATCCATCGAATCCCCACTCGTAATGAGATTTTTCGAGTCGCTCGATTTTCGTCGAACTTACCGTTCTTTCATCCACCGCTGGCACCCCTCCTTTTATCAATTCTCCCCGAAAGCAAATCCATCCGAGCTCGTTTCCTTCGCTTTGCCCGACAACGCGGCCACCAGATCGAAACAATAACTACCCGTTCGTCGTCGAAACGTCTGTTCGTTTCCGTTAGATACGGGAGTTTCCCTGGAAAGGAAGAGAGGGAGCGGAATATATGTTTCCTTTACGGCGGCCTGTCTGACTTGTCACCGACCGAAACTACTGCGCGATCCCCGGATTTGTTCGTAGGGGTTCGTAGGCAAGTTCGCCAAGGGTTTCTTCCTTCCTTTTTCCCTCCCCCCCCCTCCTACTTTTCCTTCCGTTCCATCTTCCTAACTTCTACCGACAATCCATCGAATCTTTTCCCCGACAGAATCTCGATATCGTCGCCAGCAGCAGGAGAGTGGAAACGCGTTGCGTTGTGTCGATCGTACACGTGCGGAATTTCGTCGTTTTTCGCTGCTCTTCGTAACCAAGTTTTGGACAGGTTCGTTCAGGGTCCATAGACAAATTGCTTGATCACAACTCGAAGGAATACATTCGATCGTGATGATTCCAAAGGAAATTACGTCTTCTAAACGGCACGATCCATTCTTCCGAGCTCGTTCATTCCCATTCACGTAACGAACCATGGAAATTACCTCCGAAAGGGAAGAACTTACAATTCCTTGTAAGAAGAAGGAAAAATTTCATCGTTCTAGTGTCGTTGCTGTTCGGATTTCGTGTCGAATGGTGCCACAGCGTTTTAGTCGCGATGCTCGATGTACAGGGTGAAAAGAAAAGTTTGTCCGTGTACATGAAAATCTACATCTTTAATTTGATGAAGATACGTGTAAAAAAAAAAATTGTCGCAGAACTGACCTTGATCTTCAATTTAAAAAATTTTTTTTCTTTTTGTATTGTACTCTAATCATCGCGAGAGTGAAACTTTTTCGAGGATAACGAGTTTTGAATTACGTGGCGATAAAATTTACTTTTGTTTCCTGAAATGTCATTATTGTTATTATTATTTTCTTTTTTTGTTAACCTACGTGAAATAAATATGTATTTCTGTAACAGCTTTTCTTTCAATATTTCGTTGCCTTTCGTACCGACAGACTCCATTTGCGCGATTTTCATTCGCGTGAAACGAATCCACGCGATACCTTTAAACTTTCGCCGAACGAATGTACACGTCGGTCGTCGCAATTTTTCCGCAACGTTTTTAATCTCTCTTTTCTAATCTGCCTCGTGGGCGAGGGCGAGGGCGAGAATTCCCGCAGCTGCGGCCGAAATTCAAGCTCGCGTAGCTCGTTCGTTTGGCCCGCTAATGGAAAGCGCAGCTGTTGTGGACGGTAAATTGACGAGATCTGTTCGCAGCTAACTATATACGATTATGACGCTAAGTATATAAGTACGTACGACCTAACCGGCGTCGTGTTACTCGCCAGGGCATCCCTGCCCGCGATTATTCCTCCAGCAAAGCCCGTGGAAGAGGATCGTTGCCAACTTTGATCGACCCCCTTCGAAGTCGATCATTTTCCGGAACGCCGGTGGTCGCGATCGATCCCGCGATCGCGATCGTCCCGTAGATTCCTCACGGTCTTATCTCGAAGAATACCGAGGAAGAGCGAGCAAGATTGGATCGCGAGCTGAAGGGAAATCAAATTTTCGAAGAACAGAAGCGAGAAAATCCCCCGAGGGAGGCGAGCGAGTCGCGGCTGACGAGAGGAGAGGAGGGCGGCGAGCACAGGGTGGAAAGGGGGGGTGAAACGTAATTGTACACGGCAACGGGGTTCAATTTACCGGGCAATCCGGCCGGTTTACGTGCGATAAAAATTGAGGCAGATCTGGGCAGAACAGGAAGCGGAAGGGGTGAGAAGGGGTTGAACGTTTGTTTCCGATTAAAGAAACGGGCCGTCTGCCAGACGGTTGCCAACATCTCGAGAATCTCTCGCCCCTTCTCGCCGCGGAGCCGGGGGATTGGATCGCTCTCGGCTGACTTGGCAGAAAACGACGGCGACGCTCGAGGGGGTGAAAGGGTTGGCACGAGCGACACAGCGCGGCACGGACGGAAAAAGGAAGGACTTCTTCGGCACCAGCTGTTCCTCCTCATCAGCGATTTGTCCGCGGTTTTTCCGTCGCTCCGACGGAACTTTTGACGCCGGTTTTTTTTCTTCGATCGCCACCACGCCGAGGATTTCTGAACTTTGACCGTTTTAGTCACGGGGGCTATTTAACACCTACAACTACCAAAATGGTCAAACCGATCAATTTGTAATTTTTTCGTTATAAGGAAATTTTATATATTTATAACAGCTCGATAGAAACAAAAGGATGTCGCGTAGATGAGAAGAGAAGTGTCATTTTGCAACATAAGATTGAAATCCTTTTGGAGATTGAATTTGTCGCGTGCGTCCTAACAGCGACTTTATGATTCTGGTCGCGTGGATGTAACGTTCATATTTTGAATAATGTTAACAGTTTTATCATTTGATTATTTAGAGATTACAATTGTGATAAATCAAATGTGATGAAAATCTAATAGGAAAATTACGTAAAATAGACATCAGAACGTTCAGAACCATAAAGCCGCTGTTAGCACGCGTCCGACAAGAAACTTTCTTGCCACTTTTCAAGAGAACTATTAGGTTACGATCTATGGTTTCTAATAAAAGTTTTACCTATTATTGGAAAAATTTTTTTTACCTTAAATTTCAAGGTCAAGGTCAATTTTTTCTCCATCAGATCGAAGGTGTAGAATTCATTTATACAGCCACGGATGAACTGTTTTTTTCCCACCGTGTAGTTGGAACTCCGAGGGAAGCTTCGGTCAGCATTTCGCCCTCTCGGAGTCATCGGCGGGCACTTCGTACCGATTGCGAGAGAATCCAGTCGCGTTTGATTAAATATACAGCTAATCGACTTTCGTCTACTTTGGGGAAAGCTGCTGCTGGCCAACTCGAGTGGTTCCAGTGCCGCTGACACGGACAAAGTTATCACCGTGTATAATTCCTCTCCATCGGGAGGGTACGCTCGAACGTTGCTGATTCGATTAGCAAACGTTATCTTATCCTCTGTTGGAGAGTGTTGTGCTACCGTGTTATACGTATATATATATATATATATATGTATACAGGGTGGACTGCGTAACTCGATCACTTTAGATATCCCCGCTGTTTTTGAAGGCGCGAAACAACTTCGTTAACTTCGAGAAATACTTCCTTCTCGGTCTTTTAGTTGTTTAGTTTCTTTGTGATTCTTTAATCTATTTCTTTACTTTCTTTTTAATTCTTCAATTTAGTTTCAATTTGTTCTTAGCAGCCATAATATGACAGTAATAGTTTTCTTCTTTTTGTAGGTGGATCACCTCTTTTTTGAAAATGGAGTAATAATCGACACTTTTTTATAAAAAAAAGAAAAAGTGTTACAAGAGATACTTTAACTACAAAATCAATCGTCCTCGTCTTTTATAGCTAAATTTTACAAAATCAAACCGAAGTGAAATATCTTTGCTAAATTAACAATATTTCGACGTACTTTATTGGGTTGCGTTAACATTTTATTTTTCATAGGGAATGTCGAGTTGTTTGAACGTCGAACAGTGAAGCAGAAAATACGTCGTTCCGTTTGAACAAGTAAAAATTACGATCTTTTTGGTAACGATCCCAAATTTTATAAAATTAAACCTGAAATGTCTACTAGATTAATAATTTTCCGACGGTGGGTTTTCCTTTCGCGTTCTCTCGTGTTGTCTCTTGTTCTGGCTGTGTGTTCAAGCAACTCCTCGAGACGATGCCAGACGTCTTGTTGTCTGGCGCAGAACGCACACGCACGACTCTCATTTCGTAGTCGCGCTTTCGGTAAAAATTTCCGGGACAGCCTCGGGCAATCCGGCTCCTGTTCTTCGTTGTTTACTCGGCGTGTTTCCATTTCCACGAATCGCGAATGAAACGTTGCTGGAGAGGCAAAGCAGCCGAAGAGCGGCAGCGGCGGGAAAGGGGCGCGAACGCAAACGTGGCCGCAAACCAGAAACGGAATTCGAGGGGCGAGACAAAAGGTAACCGAGTCAATGGCGTGGCTACGGATTGAAAGGATTGCAGTCGCGTCATCCACGCGATCGGGCCTATCCTCTTTCTCTCTGTCTCGTTTTCCAACCGGGTTTACCGCGGTTCCAAGACACGCGTCCTGTCCCGTTTTGTTCTGCTTTTTTACTTTGACCCGCGCACAACGCCCGTCGCTGCTATCAAAAACCGGAAACTACTGGCGGATAGTTACACCGTAAAAATCGTTTAAACTCTCTCTCTCTCTCCTTCTCTCTCTTTAATCCTACGGTCGATTTAACGAGCGAATTTCAATGTTAGCTTCAGCTTGTTACTTCAGTGTTCGTTTAAAATTTATTTCGTTGGCGTCACGCTTGACGACGCACTTTGTCAATTTTACGCTCACCGTCAGGGATGTTGCACGTACTCTGATCTTACAATGGAGCGTTCGCTTCACTGGGTCCTACATTTGGGGGCTTAATGTCCCGTTTGACACTAGAACTACCGACGAAATTGTATAATGTAATATTTGTACCAAAGAAATTAAAGTGCGAGCTACAAGGAAAAGTTAATAACACAATAAAAAAGACAAGCTTCCATTGATACATTTTGTTAGAAGTCACTCGAGTATCTAAAAGTATCACTGTTATAAAAAACTGCACGACTTGTACCGCAGTACGATTCATCTCACTAGTTCTGACTAGGAAATGAAGACTAAAATTTTATCGATATGCAAACATTTGAATCGATAGAAAACAAATTACAGGCGCGATCGCTCAGTACCAGACAACGCCACTCCTACTCGAGGTCTACGCCACGCCCCCCCACGAATCACGTGACCCAAATCAACCAATCGCTAATTTTCGTTGCATCAGAAGAGGCCTTTAAAGAATTTATTATAGATTTTGCATGATTTGCAATTTCTGGTCATGTTGCAATGATTTTTTGTGAATAATGTGACAGAAATTCATCAGAAATTGTGTCACATTTATCGTTTTATTTAGTTTAAAAGTACGTGTGTATTAAATTGAAAATAATTCAAATGTATTCATTTAAAAAAAGAAGAATGTTAAAATATTAAATTTCCACTACAATCTGTACTTTGAGCGTTCGCTGTGGCACCGTATACGTATATTTTTTTAAACATTCGCTCGAAAAGAAGGCCGCGAATTGCAAAACTGTCGTTAAAGCAAACGATCGCGTATGTTGCGCGATCATTTTTTTTTTCCTTCTTTCTGTAGTTTCGAACGTTCCCCGCAAGCGAGTCGATATTGCCTCTTCGCAACGCTAATTGCAAATTTCGCAGCATCCGCCGTTTCTCGCCGCAATCCGCGGCCACCGACGTCAATAATAATAAGACGGGAGTTCGAAATTGTTTTGGCAAACGTTGATTTTTAACGGCGGATCTCGGAAATTTACGAGATTCTCGCTGTGCTCGCTGACACTCTTTTGTAACATTCACGGCGCGATTGATCGATGCACGGCCCGGAAATGCTCGCCGCTGTATTATTCCTAGGGCATGGCAGAAAATAGGACGAGGATAACGTTGAAAACAAAGTTGTTCCTTCGATTTTGAATAATAAAGGCGGCTGGCGCTCGCCCGCCAGGATCTCCATGAATAATGGACGGCTTATTTATTTATGTAACGGTGAACTAATTAACGCAGTATGCCAACCTTGTTACGGTTAACGCGGCGCGGCGAGTCGAGTGTCATAATCGGTATTAGCGTACAAACGCTTCCGATAACGTCGTCGTTGCACACCATTTGCAATCGCGAGACTACGCTCTCGCTGCCTTTCCAGCGTCGATTCCCGCTGAACAAATGATTGATGACACGCCGCGTCGTTACGTTTCGAGTTTGGATACCGATTGGGATACCGCGTCGATGAATTTTCTACGTGACTTCGTCGTCCCCGGGACTCTTTCGTCTGTGCAGAAATTACAAATTCCGAATACGTCGCGCTGTTCCTGATAGATTCGAGGCAAATTGAAGAGAATAGACGTTCGTTTTAAAGGGAGCAGTAAACAGGAGAAATTTAATGATCGAAAAGAGTAGCAAATACTCGCGACGAGTGACGAGTGATCATCCACATCAACGAAAAAATTAACAAAATCTGTATTTCGCGTGATTGAATTACGGAGGAAGTTCGGCAACAGTTGATATATTTTACAGTTGGCGTGCTAGAAAATTTGCATTGTTCGCCCTTTTGTAAAAATAAAATGTTAAAAATCGCGTCGAAAGTGCCATTTTCACCTTTAATCGGGCACGCGTTCGTTATCGATCTGATGCAACAAATACTTGCATGTATGTATAATTTGGACGTACAGTCCGTACAAATGCTGAATCAGATATGCGAATTGAAAAGCGCACGTTGCTCCTCGATAAATGCTGAACAACGAGGACTTATTTGTTGAAATTGTCACTCCGAAGGAAACGTCTCACGACTTCTAGAATTCACCGATGAGAATGCTAGCTGTATATATTTAAGGCTAAACTTGATTTAAGAATAAACTAAGCTAGATGGAGTCTACTATACATTGAGTTAATCCTACGTGATTTTATTGTTATCAAATCCACACTGCCTACCCAATTCAACGACCAAATCCACATTGTCTATTTCGTTTAACCAAATACTATCTACTCTACCAAATCCACACTACCTATTCTACTAAACGACCAAATTCATACCTACAATTTATTTCACTGAAAAACTACCACATTGTCTACTTCATTCAACGACCAAATCCATACTGTTCACACTTTCTCTCGCTGCCATTCCTTTTCTTTCTCTTTCTCTCACACTCACACTCTTCATATTCCATTATTTTACAATCACACTGCTCGCAAAAATTAGGAGATATTTCAAAATGAATGTGAAGCATTTGATTTCTTTTTTTGTTAAACAAAAACAACTTTCTTTGACTTGTTTGCTTTTCTGATGCTCTTGTTTAATAAAAAGAAAGAAAAAATCAGATGCTTCTTTTTTTTTATCGCTTCATATTCATTTTGAAACATCCCCTAATTTTTGTGAGCAGTATATTATCAAGCCATCTACGTGGCTGAGCTCTCTTAAGGTTATAAACTCGACTGCACTGGATTTTGATATTCCCAATTATTTACATACGTATCTTTAAGACCAAAATACACTTGGCGAAACACAGAGTTTTTTTTCCAAGAAATTAACAGCAGCCTTCGCGAAAAAGTTCTGCGCATGACTTACGAAATCGTAGCGAGAGAAGGCTACCCTCTGCGTGAAACTGAAACTCGGCAGCAGTCTCAGTTGCCATTATCAACAGCGAGAAAGAAAACGACCTAACTGGCAGCGACGTGGAGCCACGGGTCCCAGAGCAATACTCGCGTCCCTCGGTTGCTATTTCCCAAAGTAACGACCGGCAATTCGACCGTGACTTCCTTCTCCCGTTCTTCGATCGCGAGAACTCGTGATTAGACGTTGTAATTACGCCAACTTTCTCCGCCCCTTGCAAAATTCTGTCTTCCAGGGATAATTGCAGATGAAATTAGAGATCCTCGAGTGTAACTCTTGTTGACATTAATCATCGGGGAAAATTGGAAACGTTTCTTCTTGGAATTCACGTGGTCTTTCCACCGTAGAGAATTTAACACGAATTTTGTTCACACTATTGTTCTCTTTTTTACCGCACGCAATTACGCTGATACGTAACCACGTGTTTTGACGCACGCGTGTGCGATCAGCGTCGAGTGAATTTTATTTAAGAGAATATTGCTGAGATAAAACCAACGTAATTTAAAAAATTATATTCACTCGTTGTAAATTGCAAAACATGTGAAACTGATTTTTCTTTCAATTGTTGTTGAGATAATAAAAAATCAGATCTACGATAATAAAAAATATCTACTCACGTTTTCCGTATAATCACTGTATGAATTATAAGTTTTGATGATAATAAAAAGGAAAGAACGATCATTACGGCGCGGACAAATATTCTTCCACAGTTTAACAACACAGCTTTCCCACGACATATGCATATCGACAGGGTGGTAGTTAAAAATATTTTACCCCCTTGGTCACTCGCCGAAACGATATCCAATTTCATTACACACCGTCGTTAAACGCGTTATCGCCGAATGTCGATTAGTTTACACCCGATCTCTATCGAAATTAATCGTCACGTTGTCCAGCCGTGCACAATGAATATGTAATAGGTTCAAGTATGAATTAATTTCTGTGGATGCACGTGCGTCGCAGCACTCTCCGAGAGGAGAGGGCGGCCCCTCGTCGCTCTAATTGCTCTGTCCGAGGCCAAGAAGGACCGTCGATCCTTATAAATATGCGCTGGTCATTAAGACCAGCCGTGATCGTTTGGCAAGCGTCGCGGATCGATGCCGCGCATTTGCGATTCTGATCGGCGGCAATCAAATTCAGAACGACGTATCGCGATAATTCCAGGCCTAGCGACCGTCGGAAACTCCGCTGAAACTCTCGTAATTCCTCGACACGATTTTGAAAACCCTATGGAGAGCATCGAAGCATTTCGAGGATAATTCTGGATGAAGAACAGATTCGATTCTGGTGTCGGAGTATCGTGTCATCCAAGTACCGAAACGAAATTCATTTAACCTAAAAACCACTTGAATCATTTAATGATGTAATAAAATGAAGAATTAGAAATTAATCTAACCTAAAAACCACTTGAATCGTTTAATGGTATAATGAAATAAAGAAGAATCGGAAGTTGATTTAACCTAAAAATCATAACGATCGAATCATTTAATCATATAACAAAATGAAGAAGAATTAGAACCTAACCTGAACCTAAACCTAACCTAAAAATCACTTGAATTATTTAATGATATAATAACACGAAGAAGAATTAGAAATTAACCTAACCTAAAAACCACTTGAATCGTTTAATGATGTAATAAAATGAAGAAGAATTAGAAATTAACCTAACCTAAAAACCACTTGAATCGTTTAATGGTATAATGAAATAAAGAAGAATCGGAAATTGATTTAACCTAAAAATCATAACGATCGAATCATTTAATCATATAACAAAATGAAGAAGAATTAGAACCTAACCTGAACCTAAACCTAACCTAAAAATCACTTGAATTATTTAATGATATAATAAAATGAAGAAGAATTAGAAATTAACCTAATCTAAAAACCACTTGAATCGTTTAATGATGTAACAAAATGAAGAAAAATTAGAAATTAATCTAACCTAAAAACCACTTGAATCATTTAATGATATAATAAAATAAAAAAGAATGAGAAATTAATTTAACCTAAAAGTCGCTTGAATCATTTAATGATATAATAAAATGGCGAGAGGTTAGAGATCGATTTGAAAAAATATTTATCCCCTTCTCGACACGTTTCACGATATCACGTGAAAGAAATGAAAAAAATTCGCTCGTACTTAATATCACGATATTAACAACTCCGTCGCACCAATCGCGGCATTTAAGACACGAAATTTACAGTTGTTTCAAACTTTTCGGTGCCGGAGAATCGAAACTGTGTGAATCCCTCTCGAATTTAAAACGCGCGAGCAACTCGCTTGACAACTCGCGTCCCCCGGCGCGAGCGGAAACTTTCGATTTAAAAATTCCCCACGGGCCGCTGGATAACGTTGGACAGCGACGTCAGACTAACGACAAATTTCATTCCACTCGTGAATCACTCCCCGTTACTGTTCGTTACGTTTCCGCCGCGAATCGAAAATTTCAGCTGGCTGCTGCCGCGAGCGAATTTACGCTAATACGATGGGAAAAGGGTGTTCGGAACCTGGAGCACGAGGTTTCAATGTACTTAGGGTAGATTGGAGAGCGCGATAGTCGGGATCGAGGCAATAGACGAGGGGGAAAAGGTGAAAGACGGAGCGAGAAGAAAGGCGGAGAAGAAATAGACGAGGAGACGCTCGATTCTTTGGAACACGGTTGTCCGATGTTTCTCTTGCAGGCCATCCTAGCGACGATTCCAAGACGCCCCTTTTGCTTTGCGACCTTCGAGCGCACTCCTCTTCGATCTACCGACAGGGCAGAGAAAGAAAAAAAGAAGAAGAAAGCGGTGACAAAAGACAGTGGTCTCCCGTCGCGCGAAAGTCTTCCCTCTTCTCCCATTCTCTTTTCGCCCGCTTTCGTCGCGTGCTTGTTTTGGATTTGGGTTATCGAACAAGTGGCTATCAAAGGAAGGTACTACCTTCTGTATGCGTGTGCATGCGTCTTGGTGTTCCAGATTTCAAACGTCAGACTTGGCGAATATATTTGGTAGGTGATTTCGATGATTTAGAACGAGTTATTCTCGTATTGGTTGAAATGTATGTAACTTTCCTTTTTTTTTTTGCATATGGTTGCACGAAATCGAGGATGTATTTACGTGCAATTGATAAGAAAATCAGAGAGGCTGCTATTATCATCAATGACAATTTTGCTACCCACGAAAGCACGCTTATTTCTAAGAGATAAGAGACAAGAGGTGACCATTTTGAACAATTTGCGCGAACCAGTCTGAACATTGGTTGATATAAATCCATGTGAAAAATAATAATAATAGCATAATAAATAAATATACAAATAAATGGTTATTAGTTACTAACTTGAATGTGTCTGACTATCCGTGGTTTATACCACTCTTCTCTTCGTATCTCGAAAACGAAGACGAACCGGCTCATGCTGTATAGAACCCTTTTGCTCAAAATGATTTTCCAAACACGTTGGCAAATTCTGACGAGTTGAGACCTGGAACACTCTGTACACCGTGGTTCTCTAAATTCGTGATTTTCTGAGTTTGCTCGTATCGCGAAAATTCAGAAGCGTAAAGTCGCTGTTAGGACGCACGCGTCCGCAAAGTTAAATGATTCAGAAATTCTTTTGCCATTTTTCAAGAGAACTGTTAGGTTGCTTCGTAGTGAGTAGAATACAATGCAAAAAAAAAGAAAAATTTTTTAACCTTGAAATTTAAGATTAGGATCAATTTTTCGGCAACTGTCAAATTGCCACGGACAAACCTTTTTTTTCCACTCTGTACATACGGAACGGTGGAATGTGAGTGTTCTACATTTTAATAGTTCAATTTAATCCACGTCTTTGTCTTTGGCAAACTTTACCAATATAATCACGACAGTCGAGTTTCATATAACCGCGCTACTGAAATTTCAAAGTATTTCATACACGCTTTTGCGTGTCTGCTCTCGAGCTTATTTCTGCTGAACTTTCTTCGCTCATTACGGTACAAAGCGATCGATTGTGCCTCGAATTGAAATGCATTGGAACCCCGAACGGGGATCAACGCCGTGCAAAAGTCTATTAATCTCCGCGCGGTTGAAAGGACAGCAGAAATCTGGTCGGGATCAGTGTCTGGTTAATTACGTCGCGAATAAAAAGCCCTTGTAAAATAAACGTGCTCGGCCGCTTTTGTCCGTCCGTCTCGTGAAAAACTTTCGCCGTTAATTATTTACGCGAAGGACCGGGTCCTTATCTAGACGGACTCGCGAAATAAACACGGAGCGACGGAGTTGCTTCAAACGGGACAAATTAATCGCGCGCACTCCGCTTCGTCTGAAATAATAACTCTTACCTTTTGCTACAAAAAAAGGGAGAGAAAGAAATTCGTTCGTAACTTTTCCAGTTGGATTAAATATTATCGAAATATTTTTCCACGTTTGACTCCGAGTCCGATCTACGTACACGTACTGTGCTCGTGATAAAACTAAAGTCAGAAAGCAACTTCTAATTCAATCTACAGATAGAATGGGCCGAAATAAATCCGCAATTTTATATTACTCGCGAACCGTTCTGGAGGTCAACGTTTGAGAGAAATAATTTCTAAAATATTATATATAACGTAAAAGTCATTCGTTTGAACTTAAATTGACTTTATTGATTTAAAATATTTTTTAAAATTAATAAATTTTATTATGTATATCATTGAAAGTGATTTGAGCGAGGATTAGCCCAGAAAATCATCGGGCTTCTTCAGGTGCAACGCTGATGCAACGAAAATTAGCGATTGGTCGATTTGGGTCACGTGATTCGCGAGGGGGCGTGGTGTAGACCTCGAGTAGGAGTGGCGTTGTCTGGCACTGAGCTATCGCGCCTGTAATTTGTTTTGCATCGATTCAAATGTTTGCGTATGAATAATAAAATTTTATGGCAAAAAAGTCATCTTCATTTCATTCAGTGAAACGAATCGTACTGGGTCGTGCAGTTTTTTTTTTTTATTTTATACGTATATAAAATTACTAAAGTTAGTTTCACACATTCTGACATTTCATCAAAAACAAATAGGTGAGAAGAAACTTTCGGCCCACTCTGTACTAATCATTTGAAAGAAAGAAAAAGAAAGTAGCAACTGGTCAAACTGTCCAACGACATTTATACACAAATGTTTTATCGAAATGAAACCGTACCGGTCGCGGCGAGGATCGAGACGCTCGTAAGAGTCGTTCTCGCCGAAATATCCGGTCGAAAACACGGTCACGGGCCCCCAGTAGGGGGTGTATTGCGATGGACAGCCGCGATGGCTCAAAGCATCAGGCATAATTGCACATCAACGCCACGGTGTTGCTGACCGGCCGGCAGCGCGGACAAAGCGGTGTAATTTGTGGAATCGCGGTAATCGGCTTTACGGCTTTCGCTGGCTGCAGGTATTTGAGCATCGTTGTTTCGCCAGCTGCCGACAACATAATCGACGTTGCCCGACGTTTAGCCCCCCGAGAATTTGGAAAATTGTCGGCTGACGGCCGACGACGAGTTAAAGGGGTATTAAGGGGTAAAGTGGCGGCGGAGGGTTGATTCGCGCGCGACTCTCTCCCCTCCCCTCTCCCCCCTCCTCCTCTCCGTTCAAGAATTTCGTTATTGTCTTTAGGTATTCCAGGATCGCGGTTTCGACAACGTAATCAAGCCGTCGTTGCGGCTTCGACGATGCTCCGGCGGTGGCTCGTTACGCGATATAAATTCGTTGCGCGTTGTAATATCAAAGTTGCAAAAAGTTGCCCGCCAACTTGCGAATTCCAGCCGTGGCGTGTTGGTTTCGCGGCGGTGGAAATGTTCCATCGCACGCTTGTTTCGCGAGAGAACCTTTACGCGCGGTATATGAAACAATTTGAAATTTCATTAGGTGGCGCGGTACCAGGCCAGACCGTGGCGATTATTTAAAAACTGCTGCGTGAGCTGCTCAGCAGTTGTTAGTCGGATATCTGCCGCTCTCGCGAGATAATTGCGATAATATCGTTGGAGAAGCAATCAGGCGGATTCTTCAGAATTTTCAAATTAGTAATAATTGTGGGAACTGGGGAGAAGGGTGACGGGGCGGACTCGCGATTCTCGCTCGCGCTAGTCAGTGTTCGAAACTCATAGTTGAGGAGTCCTAGGCCGCTACACATTTAATATCTCCGAACGAGTGTAAAATTGGTAAGACACGCTTATTCAGTGTAAAAGATGGTAAGATACGACTATTTAGCGTTGCATCGAGGCGGACACATTGAAACATTTTCTTCGATCATCTATAAAGAGCTAAGATACATGGAACATAAATCCTTGTGTATAACGCATTCACCACTCGAGATGGACGAATACATTTGAAAATCAACCGCGTACGTGACTGGAGGCCTGCGTATGCACACAGGTCTGACAACAGGGACGCCATTCAATCTTCCGTGCATTGTGGAAAGTAATATTCGAGGGAGACGTAATAAAGGGGATTAAGCCCGGAAAACGTGGCGAGGGTAAATTGGAAAATTTTGGCAGATCCTGGCGGCAAGGGGGCG
>KQ435848.1:494801-523716 GCA_001276565.1 Melipona quadrifasciata
ACCCGGGTGGGATCGATCGGCGCGATCGTTTAATTGAATCTCGCATTCGCCGGCGATCACTTTTCGGGGGCACGCTTAACCCTCTTAATTGACGAACCTGGCCGGAATAATCCAGGAACCGGCCCGATGATTAATTAATTAATGACCGCGTTTCGCGATGATGCGCCGGTCGACGATATCCCGAGTCGAACCGTGCCTTTGCAAGTCCTGCTACACGTAATTAAATCGAATGTTAGCTGATAAAACCGGTTCGGCCTAAAACTGGAACTCCGATAATGCGTCCCAATTAAGCATGGCGAAGCCTGTTAATTGCGTATTAATCCAGCGACCGTTTTCTATACGTCCTCGCGAGTGCACGCTGCGATGGATATTGAAATCGGACGATCGGCTCGTTTGTCCGGTTCCTTAACTCGTTGATTTATCCTCGCTTCGCAGGAGCGAGTTAATCCTCGGCATCGGATGTACCGAGCTGTATGCTAAGCTGTCAGAGTGAGATGGCCTGATCTCATTCATATATAAATAAATTATGGAATTGTACTAGCTATGAGATAATTGAATCTTACTTTATGGGTACGGCAAATTGGACAAAATAGCACTGAATTTTTCTAAAAGACGAATTAGGAAATTTGTTACCCTTGCTCGACATAAGTTTTACGTTAATTTAAAAATTTTTAAGTCCAAAAGTCATTTGAAGGTCATGTCGTAAACATATCTGAATATATTTTTTCATAAGCTACGTGATGCAATAGAAAATAGTTTCCTACATAAAAAATGCCAATGAGAAAAAATATGAAAAAATATGTAATATAACGTAATATATATTTTTAGATATCAATTATATTTTATTATTACTAACTATAATTGATATCCAAAAATATATATTATATATCGATTATATATTTTTAGATGTCAATTATATTTAGGATGAAATAATTCTTGAAAAAAAAAAAAACTACACAACTTGTACCCCAGTACGATTCGTCTCATTGAAAGAACCAGAAGCAACTGTTCCTACTAGGAAATGATAAAAAACAAATTACAGGCGCGATCGCTCAGACAACGCCACTCGAGGTCGGCCCCACGCTCCCTTGTGAATCACGTGACCTAAATCAACCAATCGCTAATTTTCGTTGCATTAGCGTTGCACCTGGAGAGGCCCGAATTTCTGGGTTACCCCCGTTAAAATCACAAACTTTCAGTTATAAAAAAAAAAAAATGGATCATCACTCGCCGACATAATCTATACCCTCTGTCACACAGAATGTTAGTCTTCATTATCGGAACCACTTGATTATCCAATTAACTGTTCTGTTCCTCGATTCAGATAAACGAGACTCTACTGCGTTAGGTATCCCGTGTGACTGTTACGCGAGGAAAAGATCTCTCGTTGGCCATTGTTCGAAGCTTTTTAGATAATTGCTCGTCGTTTAAGCTGACGTCAGTAAGGAAAGTGCAGACGTAGAAGAGGGAGGCGTATTAATTACAGTAAGTAAAACTGACGGCACGAGCCGTGTTCTAACGTCGAGTGTTGTTCTTTGTTTCAGAGCCGAGGACCGAGCGGAGCGGAGGTAAGCGAGAGCTTCGTGAAAGACAGACCCGCTTAAATAACTCGCTTTTTGTCGTGGAACACACTTTAAGCTCGCTCGTGCGTAGATAACTTTGATCAAAGTGCAGGGAGAAACATTTTCTTTTCCTCTCTCTTGTCTCGTCTTTTCTCTCTCTCTTCTCTGTCTTCTTTCTTTCGTATAATCATCATACACGAATGCTCCGAAACGTCAACCATTCGAATTTCGATTATCAGAATATAGTCTAATTACATATATATGTACATATTTAAACTACGTGTCGAGCAATGTATTTCGGAACACGTGTTCTCCGTTTCAAATGCTCCATTTTAAATGAACCGCCTTTATTTATACCATGCAAATCCTATTAAAACAGTGGTACTGAAATTAACTGTGACAAATTAGATTGGACGTTAAAGATAAAAAAGGTAAGAATACATATATATAATCTAGTCGTGGAATATGACGTTAGAGAATGTCCAATTAGTCATCATCATCAATGAATCATCAATGTTACTGGAATTTTAAAATAACTTGGAAAACGAGAGAAATTTTCGTCTGCATAGTAGCTCTGGATCGTGGATCGACGTCTGTCTACGTACAATTGATTCAAGGGAAAGCTCTTGAATTGCATACCAGCTGAAGAGATGATACAAATTTTCATTGTCAGTATCTGCTGATTGTTACACATACACTCTAATAAATTTGAAAATGTTTTAATTTCTAAGAATTTGATTCTTCCAGTCCGAACAATCGACGTCCTGATTATACTTCTGTTCTTGCTGAAACAAACAGGGGACGATAAATAAAACGCCGAAAACGAGGAACGGAATTTAATCTCCGGGAGGGGTTGATGTTACTTCCGGAGTCGCGGAGAAATAATAGTTCCGGCGTGTGGTTGTCGAGCAACGGGACAGCAATTAAACGTGAGAGGGATAGGAAAGAACGTGGCGGTCGCTACGCCGTCATTTTCCTCGCTCCTTTTAAAACGTTTTATCGGGCGCCACGTGTCTTACGTGAGTCGCCTCTCCCCCGATCCCTTCGCAAAGGATCCTTCGACGGCAAAGTAACTCGATGGAATTCGCGGAACGCGACCACGCGAAATCTCGAGCCAGCCTCTCTCGACTATCCCGGTTTGTCGCGGGACGGGAGCAGCGCCCGAAACCGGGATTCTATCGGCGCGTCTCTTTCGTCCTTTGCACGCTGCGCGGCTGGAATTCCATTACGCGGATTCTTGCGACACGGGCGCCAGCCAGCCATCCGGTATAATCATTCTCGCAAGCCGCGAATCGCGCGGCGAAACCCTCGTCCCGGGCGATCTCTCGTCATCGTACAGAAATATGCTCGAAACGAGCGAGTTTTTATCACAGCTCCGATCTGTGCATCGTGCCGCACTCCTACTACTGTCACGTTACAAATCCCTTCTGTATCAAAAATAATTTTTCTTCGCACAATTTTCTTCTTCCAGAGACTTTTTCTTCCAAGAGTTATCTTCAGAAAACCAGATAATTTTTCTTCTCGAGAGTTACCTTCAGAAAACAACGAAGAAATTTAACCTCTTGCGCTGGCAACTGATTGCGGACCATAACGAGTGACCGAACCGTACACAGTAATTCGTCGCTTTCTTTTCCTTTCGAACTCGTCGGTGTGATATCACTGGGTAGAAATTATTAAAAAGTAATAAACTTGTCATTAGTTTTGCCTGGATTACATTGAAATAAACTTAAAATTGAGAAAATGTTGCAATTTGGGACAAAAAATTCTCGACGTGCGTGGCACGCCATTCCAGCGCAAGAGGTTACTTTAAGAGACTCTACATGTGTATATAATCGAATGAAATTTCTTTATAGTAAAGAGAATCTGGCAAATCCTCTTTGCCTGGCGCGTATGCGTAACGTTAAACAAATCCACGGTCGTGGAGCGTGACCGCGCTAATTTTCAACGAAACGGGAAGGAAATTCATAGGAACGAATGGCCGGTAATTAAACAAGTGGCTGGTCGAGCTGCCGGCTACGGCACGAAACTCGAAGGTTATGTCGTTTCGGTTATTACCAGCAAATTTAGGAGAACCGGAGAGAGGCTGTTATTTCCTGTTGCGAGGCGGTTGCGAGTCTAAGTCGACTGCCAGAGACAGAGAGAGGGAGAGAGAAGGGGAGGATGAGTGCTCGTTAAATATTCCGACGCGCGCCACGCCGCGCCTCGCTCTCCTCGTTCTCCGCCACCCCTTTCTGTTTATTTTCTAAACAGCCGTCGAACGGGGGCCAACTATTTCCGTTAATTGTTAATCCGTATGGCAAACAGCACCGACAAACACGCGACGGATGCGCCGTTAATCCTGTAAGATGCGACTGCAAACAGCGCAACCGTGCCCCGTTTCGCTTTCCGCTTTCCGAAGTTTTTGCCCGAATCGTTCCCGTTCGACGACCACTTCCGCCGAAAGGCGAAAAGTCACCCCCTTCCCGCCACTACGGCGCACCAAACGACGCCAACTTTCGCCCGTTTGCCTTCGTTTGCAACTTTTCTCCACTGCCTCGGCGATCTATTTCGTTAGCGTACGACGAAAATTAATTAAAGCATGAGGAGGACAAACAATCTCGGCGAATGTTAACCAGACAGCGAAAAATGAAATGTATCATGGAAGATTTTGTTTCTGATCGTTTTGTAATTGTGATTTCTGCGCGTTGCACAGAGATAAACCTCTGTAACGTCAATTCTGTAAAATTTACCACCGTACGAAAGAGGTGGGAGAAACAGGGGTGGTGTCTTTCACGCGTAGTATTAATTTTGTAAAATTAAATTCAACACGTTGATCGCCGCGTCACTCGAGCGACAGGCAAGTTTCCATTGGGCGATGATCCTATTTTTAATTCTTAAAGGAATATTTTGTAGATAATATTTAGTTGGAAAAATGTGTATTTAATAGTAAATCGTTTTTAAATTGAGCAAATTAAACTCGTGAAGTCGTAATTGCATTATTTACATAAAAATACACAACATTGTAACAGTTATTTGTGATATATTGAAGAAAACATTATGGGATTTAAAAGACTCCGCAGAAAAGCTATTCAATTTGCGCTCAGTGTATTAAAGAACCTACCAAACTAATAATTTCTCGATGCAAAAAGTCGTTATTATTACGAATAATTTTCGTCGTCGAGATTTTCTCACGTATCTAAGAAACGACAGGGACATACGTTGCGAGATGACCAACCCGTGCACGTAACAACTCAGGGAACAATTCAGCAAAGAACGGAGCAGTAGTCTCCGTCCAAGGAAAATCTAATTCACGTCAGCTTCAAGTGTTTTCTCTTCTTGGAGCGTGTAATAACAAAAACTGAAAGGTTGCTCCTGATAACGTTTCGAAGCTTCCTCCACCTTCTCTTAAATCTCTCCTCATTCTTTCCTCCCTTACACGGATAATTGAATCCCGTTTGTGCATCGAATAAAAGGGGCTTTCGCTACCCGACGTAACCTCTGTTAAAGGCTGGAGAAAGGAAGGGAATCGCGTGATTCGTCGCAGGCAAGGTATCCGTTTCGTTCGTACACGTGACGTGGCACGCGGTGTACAACGTGCGCCGCGATGAGGTGGCTGGTGTCTGACTATTGATCGGCCTGTTCTACTCTCGGACTACACTTCCATTAAAGGTTCACGTCAGCTCGGATTTTTTCCGCAGCTTGCCATTATACCGATCACCTGGGTGCTGGTTTTCGTCGCGTACATTCGAATAATTATCGAAAGCTATTTGTCTGGGCTTTTTCGAGACCAAGGACACGTGTCTCGAAGTTCTTTTATTTTCACGTTTCGTTCTGTTCAGTCAATTTATCAAAAATAAATAATAAATTCAAATTTAAATTCTATTATTTTACAGTCCATGCTATAATTATAATATTCATATTTGTATCGTTTCAAGTTAATCATTATTTGTCGTTTTATTGAAAAATTTTGAAACTACAAATAATTATCGTCTAAATTCTTTAATAGTTCCTTAACGGTCCCTTTGTTCGAGCAACTCCGCTCTCTGGCATTTCATGTTTCTCGTCAAACGTACATACAAGCTTCCATACCGACTTCTCTTTCTGGAGAGGCAAACATCTCCGACGAGCCTCCTCAAAGAGCAGAGGAAAGTCGCGTAATATGGGGAGGATTCTGAATGTGGGGAAGTCTGAAATCTTACAGAGTAAGAGGTGCTCTTCATCTTTATGAGAACGTTGTAACTAGTGCAGGTATCGTCGTTTATTTCTAAACGTGAAGAATCAGGCGCTTGCCAGTAGTCTAATTAAGGCATTGCGAGTCGATTGAGTTAAAGCCGAGCCGTTGCAAAGTTCTATCGTATTTCTGAAAGATTAGCATTATGAATTATATTTTTAAAATTAATTTATTAAGATTCAAGTTTCTATTGTCTTGATTCTTCCAAAGTATTGACTGAAGTTTAACTACGAGAATAATACAACTTTTAATGACTGCATGAAATGCTTTATGCCTGTGTAGTTAGATAATTTATCTCTGACGTCAGGTTTAATTTTATTTATTTTCAATGTAAATAGTAAACAGTTGTTTCTTGTAATGACATGTGAAAATGAATAAATTTTTCATTTTTCTTGTTATCTCAATTAGAATTATGAAATGTTTATGTTTAATTTATAACTTTCAATTTAAAATAATACTATCGTATCGCATCCTACCAGTTTTCACATAAAAAGAAATAAAATACTACAATTATAATTGCCATCTTTACCATTGCAGAAACATTACCTCATATTGAGAACTCTCTGTGCCCAATATGGGTTGATTGCATGTTTTTATTAATTTGACAATGCATAAAAGACTAGTGATAAAAACAGATGGAAATGTATCACGGTACAATCTGATGGCGTTAAATTGCCAATTTACATTTAAATTTAAATTATTAATTAAATTGCCAAACTAAAGGCGGCGAACAGTCTGTTGGTTCCCCCACCATGAAAATTAGTACCCACTCTGTTCACTCTGTCGCGAGTATTGTGGCCGCGACGCTCTCGATGCAGTGGAGGGGATAGCGTTCAGGAAAGTGGGGGTAAAGGCGGCCAGTTAGCCATCTCTGGTCCAAACCTAAACCATGACTCGGCGCTCGGGAATGTTTGATTCTCATTCTTGCGCCAATAATCGTCAAAATTCGTAAAAAGCGCGTGACGTTTGACCGTCTTGCTTAAAGCGAGGGCAGAAGCTCGTAAGAAAATTAATTCGCTTTGAATTAAAGCGAATCTCCCTAAATGGATTGCTCGAAAGAAAGAGAGAGAGAACTTTTTTGCATCCGATTTATATCGATGACTCGTTCGCTGAGAAACGTCCGATTAAATTCGACTTATTTACTTAATCCAATCCATTATCCCATTTAGTTTCGTTTAATCCGATTTGGACATCCGACTAACATTGCCCGACCCTCTCCCTCGTCCATCCCGTTTGATCCTCCGTCCAGGAACTGTCTCGTTGCCGCGATTAAATATGCGCATCTTGCCCTTGTCGCGCGTAGTTAAACCTTTCCGAATGGACAATTTGTCTCCCTCCCTGCCCTGGTAATCTCGCGACAATTCGTCTTCGATTGCGCCGATTAGAGAGGGGGAGCCGCTCGGTCGATTTATTCTCTGGCGCGCTCAGGATGAACAAAAGACGATCCCTGTAATTCCAAATACATACCAGAAGTACTAAAGATAGTTAGGCTCAAAGTGAAGCTCGGCGAAGTGAAATATTAAAGAGGAATTAGCCGAGACATAAATCCTGGAACCGAGGGTAATCCATTGTTACGAACTGGATTGCCAAGTGTATCGCCGCTTTAAATATTCGAACGAAAAGTTCGATGTCACGGCTGGCGGTAAATCCTCTCGGTTCCAGGGTGTGCCAGGGTTACGTGGCAGGGTCAGATCGCGATAATGCGTTCCACGAGGTTAATTATTACAGCCAACGGCCGGCTAGTGGCTGCTTGCACCCTGTCACGATCCCCCTTTCCATCACCTCTTATTGCCGGATCGTTCCGAGTAAGATTCCCTCTGCACATCGATCTCGTGTCATTTCGTTCGTATCAGAACTACAGGGTGTTCTCGAAATTGCGATACAACCGACCAGAGTGTAAAAATAAATCGAAAAGATTCGCTTCGTTTTCGAGAAAATCGGTCAGTCGAATTTGAAACTAAGTCTAAAATCTGGCGAAGAATTGAACAATTAACAGAAGATCATTCTAGAAATGTAGAGCAAATTTCTCTTTTTCTTTTTCTTTTTTGTAAAATCGAGAACGTCGAATTTGAAAATTTATCAAGCATAGTGTACGAATGCACGGAAGCCAACTTTTAACGAAACATTAATAGTTTAGTCTATTTTCTTAAAAATGAAGCAGTGGGGAGATCGATACAGTGGAGGGGATAGCACTAGCGATTAGGAAAGTGGGGATAAGAGCCGCCAGTTAGCCACCTCTGGTGTAAAGTTTACTCCTCTCTTCGCTTTATTTGTTACTTGTATTATTTTAAATAACTAAATAAACAATTTTTCATTTTCAATCGCTTCAGTAGCAAACTGCAGTGAAGAGGATAGGCCATTAGGAGTAGTGGGGGCAAGGGCCGCCAGTTAGCCACCTCTGATCAATAAAATCGCTGCTCCACTATCCATTCTCTTTCAGTAGAGAATTTGTTTACAAACTTTGCCCGAGAAACGAAATATCAAACGAAATAGCAACGCAATCGAGACGACCGAGAGAAATCGACGATTCCCCGTGCACGCAAACGACGGACGAATCTCCGCGAGATACGCGTACAGTTCTAAAAGATAATCTGATCGAACAACGAGCTCGGCGGAGCGAGAAGTTGCTGGCAGGATAATTGGCGTTGTGCGGAGGGCAACTCGACTGCTCGGCGTTTGCGAGCGTAACGGTTAAACGAGTCCATTGAATTGGCGTTCGCGGGCAAGCCGGCAGTTCCCAAGAAATCCGCCAAGTCGCGAAAACTTGCGCCGTGGAAACTAACCCCCCCTCCGTGGTAGCGTGCCCCGCCTTGCGCCCCCTGTTTCAATCCACCGAATTCCGTGGAAATCGCTTCCCCCGTTACAAACTCGTTGCCGAGCCGCGCCAAGTTTCCCACTTTCGTCGCGATCCGAATTCTCGGCCAACGTCCGCGCTGACCGCGGGGATGCCGGGTTTTCCAGCGAGCGTGATGAAAACTCGAACGCAGGGAGGCTGACGGGGGGAGGGGGTGGAAGGCTTTCGAGACTGGCGACTAGGCGCGCCTAGCACCTTTCCGCGACATCGGACGTGATCAACGAGGCGGAAAGTAGTTTTGACGCTCGACGGAAGCTACCCCGTAGGGTCCAAGTGGATTAGCCGGGACAGGAAACAGGAGGATCGGGGCGGATCTGGTCCACGGCGAAACAGCTGCGGAACCGTGGTTCGTGATTCCGCTGGAAATCCCGTTAACTGACGCGTCAACGTGCATTGGCTCGCAGTCGTGAATTTGTTATCCACTGTGATGTTAATTACTCGGCACGGCCTTCGTCGATGGGCGACACGCAGATGCGAAAATCGCTTAATGGGAAGTTTTTTTTTCTTTTTTTTTTAATTTCGATCGTATATTTGTTTCCTAGAGATTTTTCGAGAGATTGTACTTTACGAGGTATTTCGAATTTAATCATCAAAATCTCGGGAGGAATGGTAAAGTAATTTTTGAGGATTTTGGAGGAAATCGCGAGAGAAGGAAAATAAAAATTTACTCGTTTGTGTTATAATTTGTTTTATCATTTATATCATCTATGGGCAATCTAGGTCCGATGTCAAGTTTAACTCTTGAATTTATTATTTTTACCAATTATTCTTTGGTTTGGGTATTCTTCTGATTGTCTCAGAATTTTTCTTATCTTTTAAAAGCTATTAAAGTGGTACAATTTTGTAAAATTCTATAATGACAGTTTTAATAAATAATACATATTTCTTAGTATGTATTACTCTTTCTTCTCGGCTTATTCTCAGTCGGATTGGAAATAGTCTAGTGTCGTCGATGTTCTTAAAACAGTTTCTTTTTTTAAAGCACCTGCGATCTAGTTTTGGACGAGGATCTTTAAAAAAAACATGTTTTAAGTGTAACACCGACTAGTTCTAATCTTTATTTTATACAGAGTGTTTCCAATCCGGTGGTACAATTGGAAAAGATTTTCAACGAAAATGAATCTTCATTGAAACAGAGTAAGTCGAAAGATCTTTTCGTTTAACATTAACAAACATGTACCATCTATTAAAACTATCATTGTGGGAGTTTTCTAAATAATTGTACGACTCGCCTTATCGTTCACGGAACGTTTGTCTTCCGGCGCTTGGTTTCTTGTCACCGAAACCGAGCGACGTGTTCCGTGGGTTCTTCGCTGAAGCGGGCAATTGTCATCCCTCGTGGTGTAACGTTCGTTCTCGAGATTCCTCGGTACGTCGCGCGGCGGAATTCTCTTGTTTCCGGCCGGCAGCAGCGCCGGTATATTCAGAGAAAGTGGAACAACGTCCCCGGGGAATTCAATAATGGCAGAGTGATCATTTCTACGCGTACTAACGTCGAACAAGCGTCGTCTTGGCTGCGACGTTCGATGGCTGTCCCGACCGATTTCTCCGCGCGACGTCCACGTTTCAGGGCGAAACTTACGCGTCACGTAAAGTTACCGAGGAGGAAGAGTAGGGAAAAAAAAAAACTCGCGGCGATATTGCCTCCGTGCAATCGAGAAGCCTGCCACTTTCGCCAAATATTTGTCTTCCCCCGATAGTTTTCTTCCTTCCCCCCTTGTCTTCTTCGCTCTCGCTGGCTTCTTCTTCTTCCCTTTTTTCTTTCCTTTTGAATTAAACGAACGTCTAACCCAACTCGACGAGCCCCGACCCCCTTCTATCTCCCTCTTGTCCCAGTTTTTGCGGAGCCGCGGCTGAACGTTCCATCGAGCAGATCGATGGACCACGTCAGTACCGCTGCAACGACAATTCCGGTCGAGGCCCGATATCGGGCAATATTTTCCCCGGGAATATATATTTATACGCGCGATACAACCCCGAAATGACAAATTTTATCGCGAAACAGTAATACGTGTCATTCGTCAAAATTATCGATCGGCGGCCTTCAGTTCCCCGGCCCGAGTGTTTCGGGTGCTCCCCCGCGCTGATGTCGCATGGCGGACGACTCTGAACATCCTCCGCAAATAACAGCTCTCTCGTCGTAACGAAATCAACTTGCAACTGGAGATTCCGGCGTTTTCCAACCAACTTGCCGCTTAATTACCTTCGAGGAAAGAATCGCTCGTTCTCCCTCGGCGACTCGGTTGGCGAATCCGGTTCCAGTTGCCGATCTCGGTTAATATTCTCGTCGCGCTGATGTTGCTCGTGCCCCCGAGATAGCTATTCGAGGCGCGCCTCGAGCAATTGAAAAACTCGTCGCGGTGAATCGCGGCGAACGCGCGTTTCTCTAATACCGTTTAAATTGCACGTTTCGCTGCAGTGGCTGCGACGACGGCGACGCGCTGTTTTATGCATGTTCCCTCGGTCGCGTTAGTGGCTTTCCCCTAGGTTTTTCATTCGCCCGCCCCGCGGGGGAAATTCGTCTCGGAATTCCGACGTTTCTGGTGGTGTTTCTTGGTCGAGCGATATTACTTCGGCGAACTTAACTAGCTTGCTGTTTTATCGACCTGCTCTCCCCGGCAGCGTGCAATCGTGATTGGCTGGTTAGCCACGATTTCGAGAAGAATTTTTCCAAACTTTTCGCGGGTTCGAAACTTTGCGGTTTCGCAAAGTAGATGTCAGGTAAAAGTTTGTCTTGTCTTTCAAATGTTACGACGAAAATTAATGATAAAAACGTTCGTAACATTTTATCCTGTCTTTAATAATAACGCATTGATGATCTATGATGATCTATGATCTATAATAATAACACATCTATAATGATCTATGATCTATAATAACAATAATTCATGTATGATCTGTAATAACCTATAACAATAACGCATCTATAATGATCTGTGATCTGTAATAATAACACATCTATAATGATCTATGATCTGTAATAACAGTAGTCTATGTATGATCTGTAATAACCTATAACAATAACGCATCTATAATGATCTATGATCTATAATAACAATAATTCATGTATGATCTGTAATAACCTATAACAATAACGCATCTATAATGATCTGTGATCTGTAATAATAACACATCTATAATGATCTATGATCTGTAATAACAGTAGTCTATGTATGATCTGTAATAACCTATAACAATAACGCATCTATAATGATCCATGATCTGTAATAACGTTGTATTTCCTTCGATCTTTAAACTTTACGGACTTTTTCATCCGAAAAATGCGGTTTTGCAAAGCTCGAAAAAAAAGTAGAAATCTGTTTTACCTTCTTCTGTCTAAATGTTAATTAAATGTTAATTCAAATTAATAATTAAAAATAATTATTAATAATTAAATTAATCTATAGTCCATAATAACACAAGTAATTTATAATTTACAATAACCATGATTACGAAAGGGACGTTGTATTTCGTTGAAAAAGTAGAAATTTGTTTTATCTTCTACTAAATATTATAACGAAAATTATTCGTATAGTAATAATACATCCGCGACAATCTCTAATCTATAATAACAGCTTATCTATAATAATCTGTAATCTATAATAATAACAAATCTGTAACAATCTCTAATGCTAGAGTGGAATGAATTGGGGTTTGGCTCGCAATTGTAATTAATTAATTATTTCAAAGAAGGGCTTATATTCGTGCTTCAATCGTGTTTCAAATTTGAAACTTTCTATTGCCCGTAATAAACGAGCTTCCGGTTGTCCAAAGCCAAAGAAATTTATATTTTTATAAATTTAGGATTTTTAATACAAGTTGAACTGACATCGAAGAAAAGACCGATTATTTTACTTTTAATAAAATATAGTAGAGGCTTGTAAAAATGATTCTGGATACGATATCTTTCTCCAAATATTGAATCTCCCTTATTACATATCTCTTTTGTGTCGAAAAAAAATAATTGCACTTTAACATTGTTAAGAGATAATTGTACATGAAAAAAAAAAACGAGTAGAAAAAAGAGAATAGAATTGTTTCGTTAAAGCCATTATCTCCGAGAAAACTGAATTTGAACGTTTATCAAATATATTTGAATTTATAATGGTCAATTTTGTACAGGGGGAAAAAAAAACAACGACACGAGGATATTCTGCGCGCAGAAATAAGTGAAATGAGCGTAGAATGAAATTTTTGTCGAATACGTTTCGTTAAAAATTGCCTTGGTGCGATCAATTCTCAAACTCGATGTTTGTCTCTCAAAACGAAGCAAAAAAATTTTATTCCACATTTTTCACTTATTTTCACACGTAGAACAATCAATCTCCTATTAATTATTCTCTCAAAGTCACGTCTAGAGTTAATCAAATTCACGCGTGCTCGATAAATTTTCAAACTCGATTAAACGATGAGCTTTTCTCGGCTGAAAAAAAACTTTCTTCATCCCCTTCGACTCAATTTCTTCACACGGAAATTACCTTCTACCCTCGATCGTGCCATTAGGTTACGGAACACTCTGTGTTTAACAAGGATCGTGCGACGTAGATTATAGAATAATAATAATACAGATTGTAAAAATGCGACATGGCCCATCTTACTTTCCATCTCATACGCTCTCGCGCACTTTGTTAAAGACAAGCGCAGGTTAAAATTTCACTGGAGCCTTCGGGCGAGGAATTTTATATAATGTAAAGTACGGGAGCCGGGTTCGGCGAGAACGAGCCGAGGAACGTTCACGGGTGTCGCGAAGTTCCTTCCACGCGATTTCGATATGAATTTACCGATCTTCCGGTAAGGAGGTTTCGAACGATCGAGAGAAAGAAAAGTAACGAGCCCTCGTAACAGTTCCTCCGCCATTGTTATTTCGCGATAACGTAATGTAATTTGCCGCGCTGCACACGCCGCTCTCGTTACTTCGAGATAATTTTCGCGAGGTCCGCCCTCCTCGACGAAGACTACGTACGTTCCTCTCCTTTCGCAAAGTTCAACGCCGGTTTATTCCTCTAATTCCCTTTGATCGTTAAGCGCCTCCCGCGTCTTAATTTCCCATTACCTCCCCCCTATCCCGTGCCGGGGGAATATCCATTTTTCATACGGGCTTTACACCTCAAAGACTCCGGCTCTCCTTTATCGAGACTGACAGACAAAAGTCCCGCCCCAGACGGGCAAACGACGACATCAACGTGCCGCGTTGCGCTCGAGATTGCCCACTTTCTACTAGCCGTGGAAATACTACTCATCCGGGTCTTTCAGCATTTGTTCGTCTCCGATAGTTGTTTGAATTCTACCTTTAGATACGAACAACTGCAAGTATTGCAGAAATCCTGAAAAAGATCTTACATTTGTCCGAATGCTCGATTGCTGTTTTGTAAAATCACGAATCACTGGCCTAAATTTTTTCCAAGTCCATGTAATATCCGACCGGATATTCAGATTCTGACATACTCGGTACATATAATCGCCGTTTTCATGATTCACTTTCAATGATTCACTTTCATCGCAACTCTCTGAATTAATCTCTCACCGGTTGCCTTTAAATTTTTATACCCTATTTTAAAGAGGACAAAACCTCTACATCACTTAATATTAATATTTGAAACGGAATTAAAGACTATTGGTTCACTTATTTTTCTGTATGTAACGTTATTGCTGATTAATTACCTTACTTTTAACTACGATACTCCACAAAAAGATAGACAACAAGTAAACTTTAATCGTTCCAAGAACTTCTCTAGCCAGTGTGAAGCATTTAGCGGATGCCGGATATAACCGGCGCTAGTCGCGAAAGGGTTAATCGAGCGCGTAGTAGTATTTTTGGTGTACAAAAGGAACAGTTTTTCTCAGAAAAAGAGCGTGCACGTTGTCAAACATGCAGCAACTCGGGACCAATCTCTCGCCTAGATGTAGCCCTCGATTAACAGGGCTCATTCTCCACTGCTTCAAATTCCTAGCTCGTCCTCCGGCAAGAAGGAAAAGGAGAAGAGCAAAGAGTGAAAAAAGATGAGCAGCAGGTTCCCGTCCGTCCGGCGGCGAGAAAGACGAAAGAGTCAGGTAGATGTCTTCCCCGTTGTCCCAGAAAAACGGGGCGAACACCCCGTTGGCGTGTGTACGTAGATACATCGTTTATGGGCGACATAAAACTTCACTCTTGCATTCCCTGTGAACACGGGCTCCGGGCCGAGGCGCATACGCGAGGCGGCATTATAATGTATGACGCGACGGCGCGCCGCGGGAGGCATTAAAGCCGAGGGGGGAGGAAAGAATCACACGTACGAGAGCAGGCGGAGGAGAAGATGCGGCGAGCGAAGCTGGAGGCGATGCCGGAGGAGAACGCAACCAGGAGAACAACCCCCGGAGAGTCGAAGCTCGGCCAGCCATTAAGGGCGTGGGCCCTTTCCCCTTCTTCCTTTCCAAAAACTTTTCTCGCTCCTCTCTCTCTCTTTTATAATACAGCAGTGCCCTCGTAACTGTCCAACAATCGGGACCAAAACGGGTCAGTTAAGCGGGCAGCATTTCAGAAATTGACATCGAGAGAAAGAGTGGTGATGAGCGTCACTGTTATACCGAAAGCAGGCATGTGCGGCGAATTCTAACATTGCTTACGTTGGAATGAACACTATTAATAATATTCAATAATATTAAATAAATAATTTTTAATTTATAAATATTTTTAATACGCATAGACATAAACTAAATAAAACAATGAATTACGATAGAGCAATAATTATCGGATAATCGTAATCAATCTAAATTCCTCGAAAATTTATTGAAATTCCTATAAAACAATAATTATCAATAATTATCATTTATTAAACAATAATTATCAATAATTGAATGGAAACCTCGAATAAAGGTCTTGTTATATTTTCGTCAATATTAAGTCAATAACATAGTATACATTGTAGTATACATTAGTATAGAATACACACAGATATTATAATCGTATTAATGTATTTGTTAAAAAAAAAATTATTTAATAATATTAAATTATTTAAATAATATTTAACAATATTATTTAATAATAATAATAAATAAATAAAATTTAATGTAAACTTTGATCACAATGTGCGGTATGTCGCTTGTTTTGTTTCATGTTTCACGCACTGGCGCATGGTGAGGTAGAGTGGGGATAGTCTCAATTCCAAGAATTGGTGGGGGTAAGCACTGGCCAGTTACGAGGTCCAAAGTGTGGTCAGTTATGTCACTACTGTACCTCGTTCTTATCCTGCGTCTCTCCCGTCAACGAGATCGAACGGAACGAAAATTACCACCGTCGCTCGATACATATTGCAGCGAGAGGAAACTCTCTCTCTCTCTCTCGCGGCCAGAGTAGGATGGATGGAATTTGAAATGCGCGTGGAAGGAGGTTAGGTTAGATTCGCCACGCTATCAACCGGGGGTGGACCGGGTTTCCTCTTGAATCTTGCGGTGAATTCAACTCTTTCGAGAAAGAGAGAGAGAGATAGTGTCCTGAGGTGAGTTTAGACCGAGGCTACTGACCCGTGGAATTCCTCTGGCTACCGAGCGAGTTTCAAACCTCACGATGGAAAGTTCAAGCCTCGCCTCGTGTTCCTTAAGAGTTCCGCCGCGGACAAATAATGCACGCGTCGTGCATTATTGCAGACGCAACGTTGAACGAGTTGGACGAAAGTTCTAGCGATGCATTATGGACGGGTTGAATTTTTTGGTGATTCGACGTACGAATTTCAGAGAGCGAGAGAGAGAGAGAGAGCTGGGTATCGTTATTTGTGAATTTTTCAGGATTCTTATCGCGGCGTGGACAAACGCTTGCCCGGCTGTAGGCGCATCATTTATGAACCGGGCGAGAAGTTTCGTGTTTCGCTCGAGAGGTGAGCCAGCCGGCTGTATTAACGCGCGAAACTTATGAAAAAGTATAATTCACGCCGCGCGACGCAATTAATGCTCAGCGGGCTGAATTCTCTCTCGTTCCTGTAATTAATTCCGCGCGGCAGTTTCTTCCATCGTTACGAACTCGCGGGCATTGAAGATTCATCTGTCATACGCTCTATGTGCTACACACCTTATCATAAACGATAAAGTCCCACTACTTCCCAAAATTACGATAGAGAGACTTGTATAAGAACGTGACTCAAAGAAGGAAAAAAAGTGCAGTCAGCATTTAAAACTTCAAATTTGTGTCATCACTCAGAGACACCAACTCTTTCGGTCGTAACACTTCGACAATTTCTTAAAGCGCTGATTTACGTTAAGCACGCGTCAATTTCAATGTTTTTTTTCTTATTTTTAAGAATATTTTTCTAATTAGAGGTGAAGGGTTAAGGTGATGGACGCTGGAAGGATTTGTGATTGTGAGTGGGAGAAGAAAGTTGGTTGATGCGTTTCTTCTCGGAATCACTGCCTAAGACTTATCCAGTTGGGGCTGATGACAGCGACTCCTTTAACCCTAGACGCTTGTTATTGTAACTACCCGCTAAGGTTGGCCCCCGATCACCCATCCTAGCGGAGTTCCGCACACTGCTTTACTTAACGTCGGAGATCGGCAGGACTCGGCTAGGCGCGCAGCCACTTGCGGCTTGTGCTAGTCAGTGTTCGAAACTCGTAGTTGAGGAATCCTAGGCCGCTACTGTTTTATCTAATTGTAAAGACAACTGCACGTGTGCATTGCCCGTTACAATGTTTGCCTACAGATTCGATTGATCGGTTGATGCATGCTCTTCCGTACCATATCACTTGACACTCATTCTTTTTGCGAACGTCAACCAAATCCTAGTTTGTTTGAAGATATTGTCGCGCATTTATTTATTTATTTATTTTCTTTGGAATTCAACAAAACTCCCACCGTGACACATCGATCGATACATTTGGCTGTTGCCTCGTGTGGAACTTAAAGACACGCACGTTACGCGAACCATAGTGCACCGAATAAAAAACTACGACCGAATGAAAAAGCTCAGCGGAAGTGCTCGGCTACGTAATCCCAATCCCAGGCGTAATATAAATCCAAAGGTAACTACGCTTGGGAAATAAACCGCCTTAAACGGGAGAACTTGTCTTAAACGAGTGTACAAACAATTATCCAGCGCTTTAATATCTTCGCTACAGCGAGACTGGACTGGTAATCTTTTTGTATATCGCGTGTAACGAACAGAGAGGAATTTCCGTTCTACGTAGCGCGCGGGGAAAAATTAATGATTAATTAAAAATTAATTAAATCCTCCATTCGTTCACGGTAGCCAAAGACAAGCATGTAAGTACCTGATATCGTAAAAACGGCCAAGTACGAACAAGGATAAGAAAACTCAGAAATGTCGGAATTGGACACGATAATTACAAAGTCGTCCATGTTTGTAAAGTCGTAAGATAACTTTATATCAAATAGGCGACTTTTAAAAATTTGAAGAATTAACGATAGACTATGAAATGGTAATTCAGAAATGTCTAAATTGGACATATTTCTTCCTTGCGGACCTTAGGATTTCCCTTGCCTGATTCCTGATGAAACAATGTTTATAAAAGAACAGACAGGCTGGTTTCAATAATATTTATAGAGCGATTCTACGACAGATCGAAGAATTTGAAGAATCAACAGACAGACTGCGAGATGGTAATTGCAAGTAAATCTAGATTTACGGTGGCATAGGCAAGATCGAAAGGATCGATCTCGATGGATCGGTGAGGAAGAAAGTAGAACCCACCCAGTTGTGGTAATAGACCTCTGAGAAAATCGTCGGAGAATTTGCGGCCGTGACGTTGCTGCGTCGGGGCAACGTTCGGGCCAGCGTGATACGAAATTATGCAATTCGAGTAACCGCATTTCCATTATGCAGTATTTACTCGCGACTATGTATTTCGCCGGTGCCAGTGTGCACATGTAACGGATGATATAGGCACGGGCGCGCGCGCCAGACAGAGAGAGAGGGAGA
Organism: Melipona quadrifasciata; assembly: GCA_001276565.1. Lineage (NCBI taxonomy): Eukaryota > Metazoa > Arthropoda > Insecta > Hymenoptera > Apidae > Melipona > Melipona quadrifasciata. The sequence continues at coordinate 513,333 of KQ435848.1, forward strand.
GAGAGAGAGATCTAAAGGGAGACCCAGAGAACAAGGGACGATGCCGCAGAGAGCCAGCAGGGTGGCATGTGCGCGCACCTGGAGCGAACAGGTACATATACAGCTACGAGAGAATTCACCGGTTCATCGAAAATGAAATTACTTGTTCCTCGTCCCATTTGACATCGCGACCGATCTCCGACACCAATCCCCACGACCAGATGAAATCATCCTTCGAGTGCCTCACGTGGCGAGAAAGTTACCATATGTTGTATGTATCTGTGTGCACTAATAACAGGTCGATCTACTTGCCTCCAAATTTCGGAATTTTCAAATCCCGTCCACGATTGTACGTTTCAACCGTTGCACGGTGAAGTGTATTTGGGCCTGAGAAGCCAATTTCAAAGATTTTATACAAGCCGGGAAATTTCTGTCATTCCAAGTTGTTGAGGAGGAACGAGGTGATGAACTTTTTCATACATTTCATTTACACAGTCGTGAATCAGCAAAGATCAAAAGTCAAGATATTTTGTGACGATGCTGAAATCAGCGTGCACTCATTGTTGATTTTTATATTTTTTAAAATGATTGTGTAATTTATTACGCATCATGGATACTTTTTAGGTAGGTATGCACTGCATTTCCGAATAGTTTTTACTTTTTTTTTATCACTGAAAGTGATCTTAGTGGGGGTAACCCGGAAAATCGGGCCTCTCCAGGTGCAACGCTAATGCAACGAAAATTAGCGATTGGTTGATTTGGGTCACGTGATTCGTGAGGGGGCGTGAAGTAGGAGTGGCGTTGTCTGGTATTTGTTTTCTATCGATTCAAATGTTTGCGTATCAATAAAATTTTATGGCAGCTTCACGTGTACAAGTTACGTCAATCATCCTGCACAAAAACCTCGTTATATAAAATTAAAAAAAAGAAAAGAAAATTTCTTTTCGATGAAAACTCAAGATCGTCTTGACTTTTCAAATGTTAGTATGTTAAAATTTTTGACTTCGTAATGTTGCAGCTGACGAATTCAGCACGCTATAACCTTGAGCATGTACATATATAATAACGTTAAAATAATTTTTCCAGGCTTTTTGGAACCATGCGCGTCGTTGGCTCTGATTCGAAGCAACTCGTGACCAAACACGATTTGACATGGAAAAAAAATATGTATATGTTTCCTCTCGTGCGGCTAATTTCCAAAGTCCCCTCAGCGAACGCGGATCTTCTTCGAAAGAGGAAAATATTCGAGAAATTTATCGGTACAAGAGGAATACATATATAGAGAGTCACGCTGTGAAAACGTTTCGTTGGGAAAATGTCTCTCTGGCGGTCGGTTCTTTCTTCTCCGCGATAAAACAGCGCAATGGGACGTTGTAATTGCCGGAAGCGTGTTCGTTTCATTCAGCTGCGGAAGATTGTTCACTAGCGATGATGTTTCCCAGCCATTCTTCCACAGAAAGAAAATTATTCCACCACCGCGCGAAAGAATTCCGCCACGGAGGGGGCTACTCGCTTGCTTTCTAATTAAGCTCTTTTTCCCCTCCTCTTCCCTTGTTGTTATCTTGAACCCTCGACGCGACATTCCCGATAGAAAAACGACACCGCCCGTTCATCCCGACACCCGATCGATTTTCCATCGAAGAGCTTTCGAATCGCAGAATTTCCTGCCACGCGAAATTTTCGTTAAACATCAATTTCGCCAATTGGAATTTCGATGCACTTCGACTGCATCCTCGTTTTACGAAACTCTAACGATCGAGCTCTCCGACTTGTTGAATGGCCACTCTGGAACCGCGCTGGAAATAACGTCAGACTCGGAAGTAACGGACAGACGAAGAAGACCCGAGTCCGCGTGTCGAATGACGGAATTTTTCCGTGCCTTGATCGTCTGTCTGTGCTAATCAATGTCTGTGCGAACTCATTGGGAGGGAGGGGTAGAGAACACGAGGGATAAAAGAGGTAAAAACTGCACAACTTGTACGATTCATCTCACTAGTTCTGACTAGGGAATAAAGACTAAAATTTTATCGATGTGCAAACATTTGAACCGATGCAAAACAAATTACAGGCGCGATCGCTCAGTACCAGACAATGCCACTCCTACTCGAGGTCTACTCCACGCCCCCTAGCGAATCACGTGACCCAAATCAACCAATCGCTAATTTTCGTTGCAATTCAGCGTTGCACCTGAAGAGGCCCTATTTTCTGGGTTACCCCCGCTAAAATCACTTTTAGTGATAAAAAAAAAAACAGGACACTCGGTGATTGGGAAAAAAGCTCGCGATAACAGTATCAAATTTCGCGCGCCAGTTCGAAAACGAGCTCCCCCGAGTTCGTACGAGTAATTCTTTCCGCGCGTATAAATTCCTTTTACCGGGTGAAACACCAAACACCGGTATAATTTCGATTGGGCCGAGGTCGAAAATCCTTTTCGAACGCAGAAATCGAAAAGCGAACTACTACGAAGTCATTTTCGTGATAAACTTTACACCGAATTCCAGCCGAATTTGCTTCGATTTGAACAACAGAGTATTCGACACGATGGCACGAGCGGGGGGAAAACTGGAGGGGGATGGGGAGACGTGCGGCACGCGAGCAATTAGATTTTATACGAAATTGAACGACTCGGGCTATACGACCACGCGTGGACGATAAAACGTTAGTCCTGTTAATTAACGGCCAGTTAAAAAACAACGTTCCCATGGGAAGCTCCCTCCCTCCTCCTCCTGTGGCTCGTTTTCGCTCATTTGCCCCTCCCCCCTCCCGCCATTTCGTTCTGCTTTTACCTTCGTTTTCGTCGAGTTTAATTTTTCTGTCAGCAAATCGAAAGAAGGGGAGAGAGAGAAAGAGAGAGCACGTCCCCATGATAAATGAAAAATATCGCCGCAGGAGAAAATGACCAGGTCGCGTGTGTAGAAGGCCGGAGGGGCACTTGATATCAAGTCATAAATAACGTTGCGTTAAAAATATTTTATACTCGTCGCGCCATCGTTCCGTTCATACCTGGCCACCCTATATATATGTGTGTATATATGTCACAGTAAATCACCGACCCGGATGTCGCATAAATTGCGAAAATATTTTGTAATTGACGGTGAAAATAAATCGCGGGAAACGCTCTCGATATTGGCCGGTTAGTCGTCGGCGCGTGCGAACCGGGAAATCGAGTTTTTTTTCTTTTTTTTTTTCCCCCTCCTCCCACCGCCCCGCGTTCCAAGGGTCGATTAACCCTCTTGAATAGTCGCGGCCCGTGTGCCGCCAGTCGATATTCCCGCATAAATGTATTACTCGCGTTGAATAATCGTGTACAGGAGATTTTTCGCATTTACCTTTCGCTCGCGCTCCTTTGAAAAATTGGCCCGGAAACCAAATTGAGAAGCGTAGGAAATATCGCAAGCGTCAAAATTGGAAAATTTCGTTTCTTTACTGAAATAACTGTTCTGTATGTTCTGCCACGTGCAACTTTAACCTTCCGTGGATCGACTGCGAAAAAATTCATGTGATGTAAAATCAACAAATACCATAACCTGTAAGTAGAAATTATAACAATAAATTGATCAGTTTCAACGATTCTGTTATATGAAATGAATACTTGTTTTGTAAGTTTCAAGTAACAGTGGTTTACAACGTTTGCGTGTATAAAAGCTGAAGTATGAAATTCCACAGTTTGTGGTTTGGCGTTTGTGGTTTTTTGTATTTCGAACGTGTGTCTACAACTTGCAAAAGAATTTACTTTGATACTTCTGGTTAGAACTGATAACTTGACGTCACAAGATATATAATACATGAAATAAATGCATAAATTATCATCAAACATCTCCTTAACCATTAGGTTTAAGACCAATGTGGCTTCATACCTTTTTACTTGAAATTTAATATTCTTTCGAGTTATGATGAAAAAAAAATATATAGTTTAATTTAAAAAATAGGGGTAACCTTGAAAATTTCGAAACTCCTCAACACACACGGAAAATTGATACGCCATATTTTGCCTCCCTTAAAACCATACATACAACATTTTTATTAAACAATTTTTCATTAGACGCATAAATTAAAAGTTATTTCAGGTGTGCAAGTTATATATACGCCACCTTGTGGAAAAAAATTAAATTATTTAACAAAATATCGATAGAAAGCTCACGGATGATTGAATGGAATTTTCCTTTCGTAAGTAGTGAATACGACTTTATACCACCGGTAAATAATTCGAGCTAACTCTCTTTCTGCTCCTCCTGAAAAATTTCACGGGAACTTTCACTCTCGAATTAATCGTCACGTTTCCTAACGGGAGCCGATACGCCGGTCATATCGTACAGCCCCGCTACATCATATCGTTTAACGATTTTTCCTCGGATTTTCAATCGCAAACCGTACACTTCCGATATTTTCATTTCGGGGAGAAAAAACAACATTCCTCCTCTGAAGCGAATATTATTACTGCCCCGGATATCCTCCCCCCTCCCCTTTCTCGTTTGTTTAATTTAATTCGTGAGTAAACGGATCGCGGTGATATACGCGGACACCGATAACCGAGGTTTGATTCCCGATAACGACATATTTGAAATAACCCATTCCCGAACGCAGAGCCACGCATTCTTTGAATCGCGCACCGGATCTTTATTTAAACTTAACTTTCAACCGTGTATTTCGCCGAAACGATCAATTTCCCCAGGAATTCCTTGTCGTTTCTCGCCAATATCACGCTCCTCCTTCCCTCCCGCCGCTTCCCGGTATCTCGCGATTGGCTCCCAATCCCGAATATCTTGGAACAGTGTTCCGTTCGATTAATTCGCCGTTCAACGATCCCCGGGACCGGTCGCGATTGCCAGGGATTTAATACGGAGTTGCCGCCGCTCTTCAGTCACGAGGATCTGACGAACTCGCCTCGAACAGAATTCGAAGTTCATCTCCGAGACGGGGCAAAGCCTCGATGATCCTGCTCGGGTGCGGGACAATGCTTAGCCAGTGAAGAGATCGTCGAGAACGAGCCCGGAATTCCTTCACGCGTCCTCTTGCTCCGGCAGTAGAAAAAAATTCTATAATAGCTCTTGCTTTTTATTATACAATTTAAAGATTACACGTACTTGTAATTTTAGCACATTTTTCGAATATTTCAAGGCAACGAAACGAGAAGAAGAAAGATGAAATTAAAAGTTTTTCAAGAGAAACGCCAAAAATATTCATCACTTTGTTACGATTTAACCAATGTAACGTAAAATGGCCGTGTTTTCGTCAAATTGCGATGATTAGCTCTGACACGGTTTTTACTGTAGCGATCAATTCTCTATTAATCTCTTGCACTGGAATGACGAGAGTTTTTTGTTCCAAATTGCAACATTTTCTCAGTTTTAAGTATATTTAAATGTAACCCAGGAAAATGGTAAGTTTATTACTTCTATCCAGTGATGCCACACTGACGAGTTCAAAAGAAAAAGAAAGCGACGAATTATTGTATACGGTTCGGTCACTCGTTACGGTCCGCGGACCGGTTGCCAGCGCAAGGGGTTAAAATATTTACGAGCGAACCAAGGAATTAAGTTTTCAATATAGAATTGGTAAGAAGTTTCTATTGCATTTATGTAGGCCTTGATCCGTCAAAAAATTGACTGAGTGACGACTGGCTCTTGAGTCAAAGTCTAATAAGAGGAAACAACTTGTTCGATATCCACGTTCTTTCAAAGACAGAACCTGTTAACACTAATCCTATCTTGGTAATTGGATTCTTTGATAAATTCGCGAGAATTGCTCAATGCTCTCCTTGGACAATAGATATTATCCATCTTCTCTCTTCCCGATAACACAGAGGAAGAAAAAAAAGAAGAGGTCGTTCTCGAAGAAGCACTTTCGTCATGCAAATCCCCGAGCAGTGTATAAAAGTTACGAGGCCGGGGTAACACCAGGCAGCCGTATATCGATTCCGCGGGCCATTACACTCCTTAGGATGCAAAACGAATTACAAAGTCTATCGCGCGAAGGCAGAGGCCCAATCTCCGCTCCTCTGATCGATCTTACGCTACGTGATCTTCGCCAATGGCGGAAGGTTATCCGCTTCTCGCAGACTTCTTCGCAGGGGAGGCCATCGAGGGCCGAGTTCGATCTCGTGTGACGATCGAACGAGCATCCGAGCTCGACGGTACGTACAACATGGTGCGGCCTTGTCGTCAACGTCGTCGTGAAACCGAACCACTTCGTAACCCGTTCGATTAATTCTCTTCGTCGACGATCTACGACCGTGTTGCCGGCGGATCTACAACGTGAATTACCGCTGACGGACCAGACAAATTGCCGAAACCATCTTCCGTGAAATTTATTCCGTTTCGACAGGACATCGCCCCCGTGGTCATCAAAGTCTCGCGATTATAGCAACGCCTGCAAATAATTTTCAATAATCCTAAAACACGATCAACTCCACAATTTTATAATTTCAAGCGTGATCGATTTTTTTTAATTTTAGTTTCATAATTTCATTGCATAAATACTGTTTGATACTAATAATTTTAAAGATCATTCTCAATAAGCCTAAGACATGATCAACTAAAGTTTTTTATTAACTTTGTGATTTCATAACATAAATACACGATTGGTGTTTGAGCCCTTTGGTTGACTACTGAATTCAAGCGCCTTTTCTTAATATTGCGAAAATTCGATTTTCATATAATATTTTATAATAAAATCTTTCATGTACAAATTATACGAACAGAATGTAGATTTATCGTGAGGAATTACAATAGCATGTCTTAAAAGGAAAACTACGTTTCCTTCAATACTCAGGTGACAGCAAGTTAACGAACAATCGAGAGCCATTCTTACGACTCTTACTTTTTATTAATGTAAAACAGAACAATTTCACGCAAGTGAAATTGACAAACGAAACGAGTATTCATTCTTCCTAATTGTGCCACTCGTCAACCGAGAAATTAATTCTCAAGGAAATAAATTAATGTTTAATTAATCCCTTGCCTTGCGATTTTCTTCTTAAATAAACATCGTATTAGATCGAAAACATTATACACAATTGTCATGTGTTTATTAATCCATATCGTATCACGTCGTACATTTATTATTAATTTACATCAATCTTGAGTTTGACGAGTCAAAAAATGGAAAAGTCAAATTCACAATCCGCGGGTCCGTTTGTTTCTTTTCGCTTCCTTTACGTGGAAAGCATAATTCCTACCGCGAAGAGTGTAACTCGATATTAACAGCACAAAGGGGTTAGAAAATTCAATCAAGCGTACCACCGACATTTCCAACGAAATTTTTGCTTTCGGAAAACCGCGATACAAAGCGGAGAGAGCGAGCGCCCTTCGCCAATTTTCACGAAGCAGAAAATTCGCAGAACCTAACGTACGTGCTCCCCGCGTGGTGGTAGCAGCAGCATCGATAACCGATGGAGGGTCGAAGGTGAAAGTTCTGGTTGGAAAGTTCCGAGATAAATCCGAGGGAGTCGCTTAAAAAGTTTCTCTTAAACGGATTTCCGTTAACTCGATTTAGGCCGCGGGTTCAGACAGCCATCGGTATCCGGCACGTGGTACCGAGAATCAATATTAATCTTCCGGCGTTCTTCGAGAGTACATTGCTCGCGAGCGGAGAATTTAATCGAAGGCAAAGTTAGCCGGTCTTTTATTTAACCACTCGAGAGACAAACTTCATTTACACTCCACGGTGTAGAAGGAGGGAGGGAGAGGCGGGGGGGGGGAAGCTGGGAAATCTTCCGCGTTACGAAGTCGTTCAACGGGGCTTCCCCTTGTAATCCGATCTCAATTAAGATTAATTCGGCAGAGGAGTTAATCCATCGAGGTTCCCGTTACTCGTGCGTATGCTCGCGTGACCAACATCCTGGCGAATCATTTTTCGAGCTCGAGCCAAGAACGGGATTTTTTATTGGAAAATCCTCGCAATAAGAGACAAAAATTGCCACCATTTGGTCAAGCAACAGTGAAATTAACGAAGAAGGAGAAAAACAGCGTGGAAACACTCGTGGATTTTATTAATCAATATTAATTGAAACTCGCCGATATTAATTAAATACTCCAGCATGTGCCTTTGGATTTGGACTCGACAGTGCGAGAGTTCGGAAATGTCGAGAACCCGATTCGGTATCTCGGAATTCGAGAACTTCGTGGCTCTCGAAATTGTCTCGAAGAAGTCGAAATTCTTAAAATTTTTGATTATATAATAATTCTTGAGAATTATAAAATAGAACATAAAATTACAAGGATAGGACTACGTATGTGACAATTATGTGTACGTAATAATTGTTTTATCTCGAATTTTTCGTACGGAAAAGCCAATTTTCCAACGTTCTTTGACAATCTCGGAATTCTCGAAATTGTCGAGAAAATCGGGATCCTTGAGAATTATAAAATTATAAAGAATAGGGATAAAATTACAAGAATAGATCTATGTGACAATTATGTGTACGTAATAATTATTTTATCTCGAATTTTTCGTGCAGAAAATTTTTCCACGTTCTCGAAATTCTCGACAATTTCGATCTCTCGTATTACGAGATATTTTCCGAGAAGCCGAAATAAATTCCGACGATTTTCTGCCTCGGGGATCGATTCGCGAAACTTCCTCGCCTTTTCCGGTAATCGCGTCCCATCGAAAATTTTCCGGGAGGGGTGGAAAATAAAATTTTCGCGGCGATTCGAGCCCCGAAAGGAACGGGAGCAAGTTTCAGGAGGGTACGAGCCGTTCGAAAATCCATCTCTGTTTCCGCACCGTTCGACCAAAGTCCTCGATCACGCTCCAATTGAGCCCGGCGCAATTATCGCTAGGGAACCTAGAGCGTCGATGCATTACGACAAATTCAGGATCCAATCGTGCCCGGTCTGATCGTTGGCTGAAATTCGCCCGTCTAATTAATAATTTGCAAAATTCTGCGCGGCCGCATAAAGGCCCCGGTTAAAGGACGAGCGCAGCCTCAAAGGGATTTAACGACAAAGTCATTAATGCGCTATCACGTTGCCGCGATCTGGCCAGATGCAGCCTGGGTGCTTCAAAATAATCTAACGAGCCGGGGTAAATTCCCAAATTCCTTTACAGCGTTTCCCTCCTTTATCCGCAACGTACACGTGGAAATCAGATTGCCAGTGAAGGCAAATTGTGACGCGAACGAATATAACTGGTATGTGCAAACCGGGATGGTAAATAAATGGTAATTTGGAGGGAATTCCAACAAACGTATTAGATGAGTATGTACATGCGCGAAAAATCACAGGGAGAGAGATAACTGCAAATGTATGCAAATAAACCGGTAAATTAAGAAAAATTTGAACAAATATATCGGATTGATATAAATGCGTGTATGAAAATCACAGAGAGATAACTGCAAATATATGCGAGTAAATCGAAATGATAAATAAATGGTAATTAAGAAACATTCGAACAAATTTATCTAATTGACACAAACACACGCAGAGAGAAAACGTGATAGTTGTAAATGTTTGTAAATAAACTGAAATGCTAAATAAATGATAATTTAGAAAAAATTTGAACAAGTGCGTCGGATCGATATGAATACATATATGAGAAATCACAGAGAAATAACCGTAAATGTGTGCAAATAAACCATTTAAGTCATTTATCAAATTGGTAAAAGAAAATGGTAATTTTGGGAAAGATTCGAACAAATGTGTTACATTGATGTAAGCGCATAAAACTCACTCAGAGGAAGAATATGACAACAGTGCTCTTTATGTAAAACAGTGATGTAAATTTTATTTCACGAGCAGTATAGTTAAATTCATCGAGTGCTGTTTTTTTTTCTATTTTAATGAATTAAAATTATTATTATTATTAAGTAAATAATTGTCTCCCCTTAACCTATATTTCGATGTCGAAATCATGAATTCAGTACGAAGTCAATGCTGATGAAACTGACATTGAAAAATATCAATGATAAGTAATAAATTTACTTTTGAAAGTACTTTTACATTTAATTTTTCGACAATCTCAACCACTGACATCGTGCATGAAACGAAAGAGATCGGAGAGAAGGAATCGGCGATTCCTTTCCTAGAGAAAACAACCCGCGGTTCGAGAAACACGTAAACGATACAAATGATCCAGAGTGGCGAACGGATCAGCCCAGCTCTGCCCCTGGTTCACAGGGGAATCTCGATCGTGGATGTTTTGGAGGCCAGTTCTTGCGCGCGGTATCGCTCGTAAAACCGTTTTTGGAAACGTTGTATAAGCTCCGCCGGTTTCCGGAAACTCGTGAATCCTCAAATTCCTTTCCCGATCCCACCGGATGCGGTAGGAATTTATTTCACCCGCGGGGAAACACCACCATCGAACTTCTGCAACTTCGACTCCGCGATCTGATATTACCCAAATATATAGGTATGTGTATTGACAAAGACATTCTTCAACACACGTATGTAAGTATTGAAAAAAT